>JAOEGL010000007.1:3194699-3304190 GCA_034509955.1 Urosaurus nigricauda | reverse complement strand
CTCTGAGTATGCTCAGAGGCACTCTTGGGCCACTGTTTTAAAAAGAGCAAGGCAGGTTCAGTCTGCTTTGTCTGAAATGCTTTGGGTTTGGGATCCTTCCCACTCTGGATTTGGGAATCTTTTTGAAATAATAATAATAATAATAATAATAATAATAATAACAATAATTTATTTTATTATAGATATTTGTGATATCTATCTATCCATATAAATAGATAGACTATTGGGCCATTTTTTAAAAAATAGGTTGAGTCTCTCCTTATCTGAAATTCTGGATTTTGGAATATTTTTGAAATATTATTATTATTATTATTATTGATATTTGTGATATCTGCCTATCCATATAGATATATAGACTATTGGGCCATTTTTAAAAAATAGCAATACAGGTTGAGTCTCTCCTTATCTGAAATGTTTTGAGTTTTGGATCTTTCCCTTCCTGGATTTTGGAATATTTTTCATATATAGATATTTATCCATATAGATATATAGATTATTGGGCCATTTTTTAAAAAATAGCAATACAGGTTGAGTCTCTCCTTATCTGAAATGTTTTGAGTTTTGGATCTCTCCCTTCCTGGATTTTGGAATATTTCTGATATATGGATATTTGTGATATCTATCTATCAATCGATCGAGCAATCGATCAATTATTGTGCCATTTTTTTAAAATAGCAATATAAGTTGCGTCTCTCCTTATCCAAAATGTTTTGAGTTTTGGATCCCTCCCTTCCTGGATTTTTTTGGACTATTTGCATCTATCTAAAAGGATATTTTGGAGACGGGAGCCCTTATTATTATTAATTATTATTATTATTATTAATATTAAATTTATTTATAAAGCTCTGTACGTTTGCACAGCGCTGTACATAAAATGAAGTCAAATAAAATGGACCCGCCAGTGGCCATACATTCTAGAAAACAGAATATAATACAAAAGTGAAGCACAATGTCACTCAGCAATGCAATAGATCAGGAAAGTTGATCTATCTGAATATGCTCAGAGGCACTCTTGTGCCATTTTTGAACAACAGCAATCCCGGTTGCGGCTCTTTTCTCTGAATATTTTGGGGTTTTGGATCGCCCCCATCCCCAGATTTTGGAATATTTCGATCTACCCAATGAAAGATCTTGGAGACCATGAGACCCGAGTCGAAACATGAAATTCATTGATCACCAAGTAGCCTGAAGGTCATTGTATAGATACTTAATCCTACTTATACTGGTACGTAATATATATTTTTAATAATTTTGTGCACGAAAGAAAGTTTGCGTACCCTCCGAAAGGCCTCGGCCACCCCTGGAAAAGAAAGGTTTTGGATTTTGGGATTTTTTCAAGGGATTCTGGATAAGGAAAGGTCAACCTGTAGGGCCTATCCATCCATCCATCCATCTCTTGGATGTATCTGATTGCAAAGAAGAGAAGAACTAAAAGAAAGACTTTTGTAGCATAATATTGAGATTATCACACTGGGGTCGATTCCAGAACCATCCCACACTTATCCCATTACCATCCCACAATGATGCCGTTGCCAATAATGGGATTTTCATCGCCAATAATGGGATGAATGTGGGATGAAATTATCACACTAGGGTCAATTCCAAAATCATCCCGCATTCGTCCCATTATCGGCAACGAATATCCCATGATTGGCAACGGCATCATTGTGGGATGGTAACGGGATAAGTGTGGGATGGTTCTGGAATTGACCCTAGTGTGATAAAATATCGGGTCGACTTAACCCGATTCAACCCGGCAGACCTGCTCTGCAAAAAAAATCCTTTTCCTACTGATTTAATAAAAGGCCAGAAAATCCCACTTCTTTACAGTTGGGTCCAATCCACACTGCGGAAATATTCCAGTTTGAGATGCTTTAACTGACCTTATTCATATCATAAATCTGGGAGCTGTAGTTTCGTGAGACATTTGGCCTCCTCTGTCCGAGAGAGAGAGCTCTGGGGCCACGATAAAACTACAGTCCCCCGGATTCCCTAGCATTGAACCAGGGGGATTAAAGTGGTCTCAAACTGGATTATTTCTGCAGTGCGGACTGGCTTTGAATGTCGACCTGGTTTTTCAGGTCCATCTCCCCATTTTCTTCTGCAAAATGCTAAACAAGAGAGGTACAATAATGTATAACTTATTGAATAAGACGCAAAATTGTGGATAAACGGAGCATTTATGATTGCCGTAATGAAGAAGGTACCCAATGTATTGGATCGTATATTTGTGAGAATACGATACGGCAGTCGCTCTTTGTTTTATATTTGGAAAATGTTTTAAAATAAATATTATAAACCCGTGTTTCCCCGAAAATAAGACAGTGTCTTATATTATATTTTGCTCCCAAAGATGCGCCAGGTCTTATTTTCAGGGGAAGTCTTATTTCTTCCATGAAGAAGAATATTCACATTTATTGTTGGACCAAAAAAAAATGAACATTTATTATATACTGTATATATATATGTATATACAAAAACTTTGCTAGGTCTTACTTTTGGGAGAGGCCTTATATTTAGCAATTCAGCGAAACCTCTACCAGGTCTTATTTTAAGTAGATGTCTTATTTTCGGGGAAACAGGGTATATATATATTTTAAAAAATGTCCAGACTTGCTTGCGGACACTCGCAGGGTCCTCTTCTGCATCTTTGCAACCATTATTTTAACACAAACTTTTACAACTATATCTGTATGAAGTTACCTTTTGCACAATGTAAGGAAAAGGGGCCGATTCGGGTCGGTCCGGTCCCATCCTTGCACACTATAAATGTGCAAGAAAGTCCATTGCTTCTGGATTTTCTTCGCTGGTCGCAGGTACATTTTTGAACCCTAAGGGCCAGCTTTCTTTTTGAAAGCTGAGACTCTCAGGAATTTCACACCTTGAAGCACATTTTCCTCTCCTGCTGCACCTTGGGTTTTTTCTTCTGGATTTGTGTGAAATTGACACACACACACAAAGGACCTTATCAGATGGGAGGAATTTCTCTTTATTGCAAATGGAGCCAATTCGAATTCATGTGAATTCGCTAGTTTAGCGAATTTACGTGAAGTCCAATTGCGTTTGGAATGCGTTCAGAATGACTTCCCATTTCCCAAAAATGACCCCCCATTGCCCGAAATTGCGTGAGATGATTTAATACGCAATAACGTGAAACCCCATCATTGCGTTCGGATTGCCATTGGATTATACTCCCAATTTCCGACGTCTGATAAACTCCATAGAAGTTGGAAGAGACCAGCTATGGATGTTAAAGCGGTGCCAAACTGCGTTAGTTCTGCAGTGCAGATGCAGCCTCTGTTTGCTTCCTCCGATTCATGGAGTGAGCCAAGTCTATGGACCTTATCAGACGGGAGGAATTTCTCTTTATTGCGAACGGAGCCAATTGGAGCCAATTCGAATTCACGTGAATTCGCTAGTTTATCAAATTTACGTTAATTCGTATTGCATTCAGAATGCATTCAGAATGACTTCCCATTACCCAAAAATGACCCCCCCCCCCCATTGCCCGAAATTGGGTGAGATGCTTTAATTCACAATAACGTAAAACCCATGATTGTGTTCGGAATGACTTCCCTTTTGCCCAAAATTGCGTGAGATGCTTTAATTCACAATAACGTAAAACCCATGATTGCGTTCCGAATGACTTCCCTTTTGCCCAAAGTTGCATGAGATGCTTTAATTCGCAATAAGGTAAAACCCATGATTGCGTTCGGATTGCCATCGGATTATACTTCCAGTTTCCGACGTCTGATAAGGTCCTATGAAAGCTTAAGTTATAACATCTCCGGATTGCAAAGGAGTTACGGTGGTCCCTCGATATCCTCTGGGTTTGGTTCCAGGACCTCATGCGGACACCAGACCGCTTTTGCCAGGCTCTCGATGCTGATGCTGCTAAAAAAAATACCTCCAGCTAGACAGAGGAAAAGGAGAAGGATTTGAAGGATAGGTATAATAAGAAGAAATATGTAAGGAACGTTGCGTTTTGGTTAATTTTAGGTTAGGGTATTTATATACAATTTTTCTAGGTGTTAGTTGAATATAAGAATATAAGAATTAGGAAGACTTAGCTACAAATGCTTAGTGGAGTGTCCTCTTTAGGTCTTTCGTTGCAACTTTGAGTTAAAGTTGACCATAGAGTTGCACTGGAGGACCTAGATATTCCTAGAGAGAACATATTCATCATACCCGCGAATAATCAAACCCGCAAATATCAAAGCCGCAAATATTGGAGGGAGGAGTACCTTTTAATACATATATTTTAGATGCTGCAAATATGCCTCCAAGTCCAAAAGCAGCAAGAGCATTTATCCATTTTGTATTGCTACGCTGCTTCGTATTTTTTTAAAAATTAATTTTTTTAAAATTAATTTTATATAGCAATATAAATGCGGCTTTTGGGACTTGGAGGTCTATTTGCAGCGACCGAAGTCAAACTGGGGACGAAAGCGGGAGGAAAAGGAGAGAAACCGGGACATTTTCAAAGCAGCTGCAAAAAAGCGGGACGGATTCATCGGGTCTCTCCAAAATCGGGGCCGGTCGGAGGGTACGAATACCTTTTTTGAAAGTAACTTGGCTGGCATTCCCTGCCTCCAGATTGAAAGCAGTGTCTGGTTTTGCAGAAATAAACACAGAAGCAATAGGAAGGCCATTTGCATTGTATTTGAAGCAAAAGGATGGGAAGAAAAAACCCACAACTCCCCTTTAGCCAAAGCCGTAACGCACTCTGATGTGTGATCGACATTTACAAACACAACCCCACATTAAATTTAATTTCATTCCGCTCTTCCCGCCCCGAAGCGATCCTTCCCTTCATTTTCATTTTCTTTTTTTCCCTCTGAATTCCCACATCTCGGGCCTCTTTGAATTCCAGGTTTAATTAACAAGGCTCATTAAATGCATCTTTTTTTATTCCTTTTCTTTTAATATCGCCCCGCCACCTGTCTTTCGACTGTTTATTCTAATTTATTTCGATTAAATATGGCATTAAAAGCAGACTAAGAGGAGAAGGGGGGAAGAGGAACGAAGCGTGATCCAAATGCGTTTGCTGCGTCTTCTTCGTGCCGCGGTTTCTTCATTTTTCCTTTCCCCGGCGAAGGGCAACTTTTTAAAAAATGCATTTCGGGGACGTCGCGCCTCTAAGTTCGGCGGGTTTCCGTTGGCGTTCCAGTCGACCGGTTCCATTTGGCATAAATTGGATCAGACATGCTGGATTTTGCAGTAATTTTCCAGCTCGTTCTTTAATGCCCATCGTCCATCTCCTCTATAGAAAGCCAATTCTGTCTTTGCTGGGGATAAAAAAGACTTGAAACAGTGCAAAAAGCAAGCGGACAACAAAAGGAGGGCTGTAGGATGGAAAACAGAAAACACCAAAGCGTTTGCATCGACCCCGGTTTGTCCTAACTTGCATTATCTCAAATGGAACCGCCATATATAGGAAAAAAACTGGGTTTTTTGGCACTTCAGTTTCCAGAATCCGAAGTACAAAAATATATTCCCTCTCCAAGCTATGTACAGTAGCAATATATTTCTGAATATACTGAATATTGTGAACATACAACGGAAAGGTGGACCTTTGTCTTCGTCGGACCAGGCCTAATAGTTTGAAGAAGATTTTGACTGGAAATCGGAAGTTTTAAGAGCAGCAATGGAAACGTAAAATGATATAACGTCTAAGAGATTTGTTTGGCCTATGTGGATATATAAGGGAATAAATAAAGAAAAAATATTATTTTTAATCTATTAGGGGGTATCCAAATTATGAATAACTTGAGCGTTAATATAAAACTATATATGTGTGTGCGGGTGTCACGTCCGAGGAAAGTTATAAAAGTAAGTAAACAGATGTGTTTGGATGAGTTAGGTTTATTTGTACGTCATTATTTGGGTGCGCTTTGTATACATTTGCAAGTTTGTTTTATTATGGATGTGGATGGTGAAATTGTGGTGTGTTTAATGTGGCCTTGTAATGGAAATTTATGATGTAAGGACGTATCATCTAGTATTATATCTATATATCTGTATATCTATATATATATACTCTAGATGATACATCCTTACATCATAAAATCCCAATACAAGGCTACATTAAACACACCACAAATATACATACTTATATATGACATATATCACCTCTTAACCTCTTCTCCAGGCTATATATATATATGGCCTGGGGAAGAGAAGGTTAAGATATGATATGATAACCCTGTTTATGTATTTGAAGGGATGCTATATTGAGGAAGGAGCAAGCTTGTTTTCTGCTGTTCCAGAGAACAGCCCTAAGAGCAATGGATGCAAGCTCCAGGAAAAGAGATTAGGAAGAACTTCCTGACAAAGGTTTTTTTGTGGGTTTTTGGACTACATGGCCACGTTCTAGAAGAGTTTATTCCTGACGTTTCGCCAGCATCTGTGGCTGGCCTCTAAAGAGAACGTGCCAACGCTGGTCACTCACCCTGAAAAAGGTCACTCATTCATTCAACTTGGAGACCTTCTCTGAAGACGCCAGCCACGGACGCTGGACAAACATCAGGAATAAACTCTTCTAGAACGTGGCCACGTAGCCCGAAAAACCCACAAAAAACTATGGATGCTGGCTGGCCTCGAATGCTTTCAACTTCATAGACTCCTGGCAGCAATTGCTGTTTGAGACAGGTCCACCTTAGGGTCACTATAAGTCCAAAATGACTTGGAGGCACACAACAACCAAGTGTGGACGGACCAAGTCTGGATCCATGAAACTCAGGTTGCTGCAAGCAGGATCTGACTCCCAGAAAGTCCTTTGCTCTAGGCAGAGGTCTTTGATCCCATGGGAGAGGCAGCATATCAATTATTAATTATTATTATTATTATTATTATTATTGCCAGCTGGCCTTCAAAATGAAGATACTGAGACATAAGAGTTTATCATACGACGGAATTTGGGGGTATAATGCAATGGCAATCCGAACGCAATCAGGGGGTTTCACGTTATTGCGAATGAGTGTATCTCACGCAATTTCGGGCAAAAGGGAAGTCATTCCGAACGCAATCCTGGGGTTTCACGTAATTGCGTATTAGAGTATCTCAAGCAATTTCGGGCAATGGGGGGTCATTTTCAGGTAATGGGAAGTCATTCTGAAAGCATTCCGGACACAATTAGATTTCATGTAAATTCACTAAACTAGCGAATTTACGTGAATTTGAATTGGCTCCGTTCGAAATTGGGAGAAATTGCTCCTGTGTGATAAACCCCATAATCTGTTTGATCCATGCTGGGGCATCTCCTTTGCACACTTCAGACCTCAAGAGAAGCTTCTCAGCATGAATACTAGCAGCAGCAATGGAAACCAATGGGAGGACATTGTCTTTTTCCCCATAGGTTTCTCTTTCTCTTCCAGATTCTGTGCACCTGGATGAGAAAAGGATCAAGAGGAAAGAGGCTTCTAAGGGTTCTCTGGCTGGACCCATAAGGTTTGATGGGGGACAGTTGTGCACAAAGTTCTTCTTTTCTTACACACACAGAGAAGGCCTTTCCTTGACATAATGGTGACATCTAGCGGGAAATCCTGAAACGCAACCTGCAAGAGAAACAAGCATGATGTGCAAACGGTTTGAGTGCCGGACTAGGACACTGGGAGAGCAGGGTTCGCATCCTCACTCGGCCATGGAAGTCCTCGGTTGAGTCACACACTCTCAGCCCCAGAAAACCCCGTGGGTCCCCGTCGGTCGGGAAGGATTTGAAGGCACTCAGTGGCCAAATCTCTTGGAGAGCTGGACAGTGAAGAAGGCAGATACGAAGGAGTTTATCACATGGGAAGGATTTTTCCCCAATTTCGAATGGAGCCAATTCGAATTCACGTAGATTCTCTAGTTTAGCGCATTTACGTGAAATCTGATTGCGTTCAGAATGCATTCAGAATGACCCCCCCATTGCCCCAAATTGCTTTAATATACTTTAATACGCAATTACGTGAAACCCCACGATTGCGTTCGGAGTGACTTCCCATTGCCCGAAATTGTGTGAGATACACTCATTTGCAATAACGGGCAACCCCATGATTGCGTCCGGATTGCCATTGCATTATACCCCAAAATTCCGTCGTATGATAAACTCCGAAGAAAATCAGTTCGTTGGAGAGGTGGTGCTGGAGAAGAGTGCTGAGGATACTGTGGACGGCCAAAAAAGACAAATAAATGGGTCCTGGAACACATCCAGCCTGAACTCTCCATGGAAGCCAAAACGTTCAAACTGAGGCTGGTGTATTTTGGCGACATAATAATATCAATGATTATATTATTATATTTATTGGAATCCCGCTCTTTCCCCAGAACTGGGTTGAGAAGGAACAACTCATTAGGAAAAAAATGATGCTGGGGAAGGTGGAGGGAAGCAGAAAGAGAAGAAGAGCAAATATCAGAGGGATGGACTCTATTAAGTGGTCTTAAAATGGATTATTTCTGCAGCGTGGACTAGGCCTTTGTCTGAAAGATGCTACAAGGTCCCTTTGCAGACTGACCTGCTCTGGCTTTGAATGTCGACCGGATGATTTTAGTGGTGGGAATGATATGGATTGGTAGTAGGGGATCTACAACCGGGGAAATATACTCTGAGTAGGCTCAGAGGCACTCTTGTGAGTCATCCTGATGGAGGAGAGGAAAGGAAAGGACAGAGTCTTGCCCTTCCCAGTCGGTTCAGGCAAAAGCAACCTGCTGCAGCCTCTCCTAGCCTGTCTGCTCTTTCTTATGAATTACTAACACCATCTTGACCACGCTCCGACGTTCTGTGGCCACATGTTGCCCTGTTTTCTTCTGTCAAATCTCGGAGGCTGTGCAATTGGAGGACACCGAAAGCCAACTGTGAACAGAATCACCATCAGGACTTGCAGAGTCCTCTTCTGCATCTCTGTTAAAGAGCAGGGCAGTCGGAGAAAGTCGGCCTCGGAGACGTCTCATTCGCCAGGTTGCCGTGAGTCGTGATCGACTCGAAAGCAGCTAACAAACAACAAGCGCACGGATACATCGCTGTGCGCAGGAACCCTCCAACACCCTCAAAGGGTGCCCAACATTGCCGGCGGCATTCATGCCAGCGGGGATTCAGTCCAGATTTTCACTAGCTTAAAAGGAGCTATCCATGGTACGGCACTGACAGTAGAGTCTCGGTTATCCAACCTTACATTCCAGATTATCCAACTTTTCGGTTGCTGTGATTTCTTTAAAATTTTCTGCGATTTCTTTAAATTTTCAGAGGACTGAACTGTTTATACTGTACCTCACAATGTTGATCAGTGATTTCTTTACATTTACTTTTACTGTCACTGCAATGAAACTTCAGTACGTTTGCAATTGATATTGGTTTCAAGGCTTTTCTTGGACCTTCCAGATTATCCAACATTTTCGGTTATCCGACTATCAGCCGGTCCAGTTTATGTCGGATAATCGAGACTCGACTGTATTTAGAAATGGGGTCTCAAGCCTCCTTTAAACCATGGATTGAAACCACGTGGGACCAGGGTTACCAAAGGGGATCAGTGCAAAGGAGGACAGGCTGCCAAGGAGACAAATTTCTCCAAGGGAAACAGCAAAAGCGGTGCTACTCATTCATTCATTCATTTATTAATAATATTAATATTCTGCCCTTCTCCCAAGACTGGGACTCAGGGCGGCTTACAACATTTTTTAGAAAAACACCATCCAGATGTGGCCGTTGCCACTCTGTTTGCTTTCTGTCTTGAACGTTGCTCCTCTGTCTAAAAGAAAACTTTTTCAAGATGGAACAAAGATGGCATTTGACCTCCCCAAATAAAATGGCAAAGATCTACAAACAATTTGACTACAAATCGGAGCTGGAAATGCCAACCAGCAATTGGCACGTGGTTCCATACCTTGTGGACGTGCCCTAAACTTTCTAAACATTGGAAACAAATTCACATTGGCAACTGAAAAGATTTTTCCCCCCCCAGATTAAATCTGAGCTAAAATCAGAAATATATTTATTAAACATGCTAAAGAATATTCCAAATCAGCTAGAAAGAAAATATCGGTGCATTTCTCTTATATGTGATAACTGCTGCCAGGATGACGATAGCTCAGAACTGGAAAAAGTGAAAATATACCAAGTATATTTGGTATACCGAGCGGTTGCTGAAATGATCAGAGATGATAGAGACGGACAAACTTTTGGCTCTTCTCGACAACAAAGATAAAAAACAAGCGGAGGAGGAATGGTCTCCGAGAGTCAAATTTTCTTCCCAAAGGTGGAAATAAATGATAGGCGAGAAGTGTAAGTGAACTAATAAGATCCAGGTGAACTTTTGGTATGTTAGATTTGATACGAATGTAACTTGCTTGATGTTTATAGCGAAAAATATAGACATATAATGTGGAGCATAACTAGGAAGGATATTTGATAAGTGGAAAATAATAATAATAATAATAATAATAATAATAAGACTTTTAAATAACATGATGCATCAGGACCAGTTATAGAGAGTACATTGGGAAGTTATCCTTTGAATTAGCTTGTATGGGATTATGGTAAATGGCACAATCCTCTTCTTTCTTTTATTTTTTCATATATAATGTAGAAGCTTTTTTTATTTTATATATTTGATATGAAAAATACGAAAGTTTCTCCTCTGGCGTTCCAAGTATATGCTATAATGCTCTGCGGACTTGGACTATAGCAGTTGTTGGGGGTCACTTCTCTCCCTGTTTTTTGCAAACTGGTTTTTTATAGAAAACCAAAAAATAGCTCTATCTTTATGGCTAGGTTAGTCTAGTGTTGCCTTGTGATTATATGGCAAACTACGCAGACATTTCATATGATTCGTCTGCCATCTAGTGACAGAAGCGGTCCTGCAAACTACACACAGAATTAAAGCGATTAAAATTAAGACGTTCTCTTTTTTAAAATATCAAATTGGCCTAAAGGTTCCCTTCGAATCTAGATTGGGTTTAGGTTATTTATATAGTGGGTTATTTATTTATATAGTGTACCGTCGGAATTTTAAAAGGCAAGCCGCTCCGGTTCTTTGTAACAGAGAAGCGGGATATCAATAAAGCTATACGTTTCAAATCTGAAAGTTCGCCTTTCTCTCTGTCCTGAATGACACCACAAGGACCCATCCTTCAAATGCATTGGACTTTTGGTTCTGGTTTTGCGGGACTAGGAGAGAAAAAAACCACCATTCTTAGCTGCTTTGCAGAAGTAATCAATAGCTATGGCCCTAAACACACTGCAGAAATGATCCAGTTTGAGACCGCTTTAACTGCCCTGGCTCAATGCTAGGAACAATCTGGGGAACTTTTGGACCTTTGTTGCTTCAAGGTGGTGAAGCCAGGCTGGGTTTTGCAGGAGCTGTCGAAGGTGTCGAAACTAGTTTGGGAATAGAACTAAGGACCTTGGAGAGGTCCTATTAAAACCCTCTGTGTGTGTGCCTTCAGGTCCTTTTCGATTTATGCCAATCCTAACACGGGGTTTCCTTGCCAAGGTTTGCCTTTGCTTTTCCCTGAGGCTGAGAGAGTGTGACTTGCCCAAGGCCACCCAGTGTGTTTCATGGCCAAGCTGGGAATTGAACCCTGGTCTCCACAGTCTTATTCCAACGTTCAAACCGCTATGACGCTCTGGCTCAAACCTATAAAATGCAATATGGATTTGTTGCAACAAAGCAATGGAGCCACTGGCTTATCTCTAGCCAAGTAATAACTTTAAGTGAACTTGGTTGCATCCTGAATTGCCATTTTTCTTTAGCCCTTTGTGTCTTTGTGTTCTTCTTTTAGTGTCAAAGGTAGAGAGATCTTGTAGCATCACTAAGACTGAGAAAAAAAAAGTTGGCAGCAAAACTTTCATAGACATGAGGCTACTTCCGCAGATGCATTTGGTCTCAAAGGCGCTACAAGATCTCTCTATATACTGATCCTACAGACTAACATGGCTATATCTTTGAAAGGAGACTGTCTTGGACGTCCACAACTTGTCAACTCCATAAAGCATTAATAGCACTGTTGTGATATTACACCTTCCTCCAGAATACATCTTACCTTAAGCCCTGGGTCACCAGGTTGGATTAAATCCCGGGTTTCTTCCGTGACCAACTAGTTCCAGCAAACCGTGGCTTAAGACCAGGCTTCATAATGTGTCTGACGTGGTGGACCCGCAGGTCATCTTCTCATGTGCCAGCACCATCTTTGTGCCCATCCACTACAGCTCTTCTTTTCTGGAAACTCTCCAAGGCTCTTTGGAAATCGATGCTTTCCTGCCCCGATTAAAGTGTTGAATGGGTTCTTGGGGTGCTTGGATGTATGTTGTTGCGTGCATTCAAGTAGTTTCTGACTTATGGCGACCCTATCATGGGGTCTTCTTGGCAAGATTTGTTCAGAGGTTTGCCATTGCCTTCCTCTGAGGCTAAAAGTGCACAACTTGCCACCCAGTGGGGTTCATAGCTGAGGAGGGACTTGAACCCTGGTCTCCAGAGTCATAGTCCAACATTCAAGCCACCATGCCATATATATGCATTTTTCTGAGCTTGGTGCTATGTGATTTTAGGGGCAAAAATTGCCCCTTCAACCAACCAACCCAAACTGAGCAAAAAATTACCCCAAAGCCCATGTTTTTTTAAAAATAGAGGGATGGCTTCAAGGGTCCCTGTGGCACATGGCCCTCAGTATGGTGAACTCTGGTTTAAGGAAGTATTTGGGAACAGAATAGTGAGGAAGAGCTTTTCATTTTCATGTAGGATTTTTATATTTCTTCTGACGCCTCAGTTTGGGCTGGCTGGTTTATACCTCCCATACTTTAGTTGCACCAAAGCCAATAATCCTGAAAGAATGAGCGAAGGATCAGGTGCCCCCCAACACTTGCGACTTTTGACTTTTATGGCTTTGCTCATTTACGGATTTAATATGTTCTCCCTAGGAATCTCTAGGTCTTCCAGCGCAACTCTTTGGCCAGCTTCTGAAAGAGGTTGCGCTGGAGGATCTAGAGCAGTGGCTCCCAGACTGTGCCCTTTTATGAGATTTGAGACTTCAGCTCCCAGAAGCCTCACCCATGTTGACCAATGGTGTGGGATTCTGGGAGGCAAAGTCCAAAATCCCTTAAAAAGAGCACAGTTTGGGGACCACTGATCTAGACGTTCCGAGACAAAACGCTTCTCTAGGCTTATGTAGTTCCTCCATCACAATTCGGTGGTCAACGTCCAGCAAATGTTGACCACGGAGTTGGACTGGAGGACCTAGAGAAGTTCTCTCAGATAAAAAAGAAAATGTTATTTGCAGTTTTCCCACTTATGTGGGAGCCTGCACCCCTAACCTCAGCGAATGTGGGCAGCCCACTGTATTATTCTTGCAGCAAGTAAAAACAAAGGAGTTGGGTGGCACCCGGAAGTTTTATTTGGCACAAGCTTTTCACGCACTGCAGCCTTTTATTCCTCGGACGCATGGAGGGTTGCCTTGTTGGCAGATACACGCGTGTGGTATGTGTGCGTTGGCAGGGAAGATGGAAACTGGCAAAACCTGCCACCAGGTCTTGATTTGAACGGCAGCCCCTTAATCTGCTGAGAGGAGTTGCTTGGCTATGCGGTTAAATGTTATATTGCACCTATTAAGCAGCTCATGCATACAAGTTGGCCCATACCACCATCCAAGTGTCTTTAAAAATTGTGTCCTCTGTTCCAAGGGGTGAAACTCTTTTCTCTTTTTATGCTCGGGCTAGATTAAAACTATTTATTACTTAAATCTTATTTATGCCAGGATAACCTTGCTCCCTCCCTGTGGCTGTTACAAATGGGTCATCTGCTGGCACCTTTTGCTTTCCCGTATTCCTACACATCGCCGCCTTTCCTCCCAGCATGCAGAGAAGTATCTGCCAACCAACACCTCGACATTGCAGCCCCTCCATCCGACAAAGTGGGCCGCGCTCCAACAAACACGCCGCGCATCTGATGAAGTGGGCTGCGTTCCACCAAAGCCAATGCCAAATAAAATTGGCAACTCTTTAAAGCGCCAGAACAAGCCTTGGGTTTTTGTTGTTGTTGTTCTGCAACAGACAAACAAGGCCCATCCCTTCTAGGATTCACAAGCTTCTCGTTTCAACTTTTAAAGCCCTACATGACCTAGCTTCTTTCATCTATCTATACCAGATAATAAAACAACACAATGTTCTACGAATTCTAGGCTTCTCATTCACCCAAGAGTTTCCTCTTCCTTGGCTTGGCTTTGTCTTCTCATTCGCTTTTCCATATTCATGGAATTGCTTTCCTGAACATTTGCAGACTGCGCCTTTTTTCACTGTTTTAAAATCCCTATTGAAAACAGTTTCCCCGCCAAAGCTTTCGGAGATCTAGTTTGATATTGTTTTATATCTTGTATATACTTGATGGTATGCATTTGTCGCTTTGCATTATTTATACTGTACCGTTTTAAGTTTGATATTGTTTTATATCTTGTATATATTTGATGGTATGCATTTGTCACTTTGCATTATTTATACTGTAGTGCCTTTGGGTATTATATCTAGGTATACTGTTTTAAAATTGTATAGTTTTATAGTCGGTCCTCCATATCAACAGATTTTTTATTTGAACATCTATGGCCTGAACATTTTTTTAAAAAATTATAAATTCCAAAAAGTCTACCTTGATTTTGCTATTTTATATAAGGGGCACTGTATATAATGGGACTTGAGCATCCAACAATTTTGGTATCGACAGGGGATCCTGTACCCCAGATTCCTAAACTTTGGCCTTCCCAGGTTTTTGGACTACAGCTCCCAGAATCCCAGACTACTGGCTAAAATGGATGAGGCTACTCGGAGCTGAAGTTCAAAACAGCTGCAGGACTAGAATTTGGGAATCACTGCCAAACCCCAGCAGATATCAAGAGTACCACTGCAGAGGTATTGACATCGCTCTATCCTTTGCCTGTGTGCATGCTGGGTTTTTACTTGTAAAACACCATGTACCCTGATGTACAATAAGGCAACCCTCCTCAGAGTTGGTGCCCCGAGTGGGAGTGCAAGAGGTGAACAAGATGTGCGGCGGCGCATCAACACGACCCGGGCCTCGATTACAAGACAAAACACTTTTATTTACTGAACCGAAAACACCAGGAGAATGAGCCAAGGCCAGAGCTCCACAGGCTGATCCTGCCCCAGACTCGGGAACATAATATTTACTGGCTGCATGCAAGGAGCCTCCATGCTGAACAATACAGAGAAGCCAAAACAAGCAAGCGTTGACAGTCCGGAGAGTTTAGATCCCACTTTTTTTAACTATTTGGCCCAGGAAAACACTTCTTCTGCAAAGAGCAGTGGATTCGAAGGGAATCCATTCTTCCACCTCTCGTTGCTACGCCTTGTACCCTTCCTGCACAGGGCCACCTACTACTAGCAGTCCCATTGGAAGGAGCAGGCCAGCCGAGGAGGCTCTGCGCTTCCTCCGGCTGGACTGTCCTTCCCTTCCGCACACTACATTTTGGATTGGTTTCACTTATATTTAAATAGTTTCCTCCTTTATTTTTATATTTTTAAAAAAATCGTAGGCCACTTGGGTGGATTTTTTATTTTTATTTTTTTGGCTTGAAAAGTGGGATATAAGTTTCATGATTGACCCAAACCAAAATGCGCAAACTTGACACCAGCTGCCCCCCACGAGAAGGGCGCTATTGCCTTGTTATGCTTGTGGTTTTGTTTTTTGGTAGTTTGAGTTTTCACTGTAAGCTGCCTTGGAAGAATTTGAATCCTCAAAAGCTCGTTCACAAATAATTAGAATTAAATGTCTAAGAGAAAAAACATCTTGGCATCAACGTCAGAGTCCTGAGGCAATCAAGGATTGGATGGCCTGAGATCTACCCACTGTGCCCTTCGGTGGTAAAGGCATGGTTTACCCAGAAGCCTGATGAAGGTTAGCAAAGGACACTTTGGGTACAGTCGCTGTAAGTAGATAAATATCCCTCCCTTCCCGCACTAGGATACTACCAGAGCTCCTTCCACACCTGTTTGCTTTCTCTCCAGAGCAAAACTAGCTTTCTTCACAGTGCATTAGAGTCAACCGAGCAGCACTAACGTGCATTGGCATACATTGTGCGATTGTGTTACTGCCAGCAGGTAAAGACTTTTGCTTCATGTTACTCTACGATATCACAGAGAGCTAGGAAACATGCAGTTAAGACGACATCGTTGGACTTTTTTTTTTAGTGGTGGTCCCGTCTTTGTGGAACTCCCAGCCACAAACATACTCTCGCCCCCCCTCTTTGTCGATCTGTTTTTTTAAAAAATGGGCCTTGGAGCCCTTTGCACCGCAACATTTTAATTCATGATGCTGGAATGGATTTTATCACCTGCCACGGCTTATTATATCTTTTTTTGAATAGGACAATTCCCCCGGATGCTTGGTCAACGGATTTGCCCTACGCTGCTCTTTCTAATTTTTTAAAAACTGATTGTACCTTGTTCCCGTGCGCTGCCTTGAAAGGGCTTTTCTGCTCTGAGAGGCAGCATGAAAATAAAATTTAAAAAAACAAAAACCCCAACAAAATAAATAAATAAATAGGTAAAAATAAATAAATAACCGGAATCACGTCGTGTTTTGTAACTTTGCACAGCCATCTGGGAAGAAGAGAGGCCTGCCATATCTCATGTCCTACCGATGAGAGAACATCCATCTGCGTGAAACAGAATGATCAAACTGCTTCAGGGAAAACACTTCTTTTTTTTTCTCCTACCACCACGCACGCCCGAGCCCGATCACTGCTCAGAGAGGCATTGCTCCAGGGCCGCCATGCCATAGAGGTTGGCCAGCTCCAAACCCCGGTGCTGTTGGATCATCTCCAAACAGGGCTGGCTGGCTCGGGCCAGCTCCACCAAGATGCCCTGGTAAGCTCGGACCACTTCCAACTCCACCGACTTCGGAGACACCCGCCCCAGCGCGGCCAGGAGCTCCTGAAGCCAACCAGAGCGCAGGACATCCTGGGGCAGCCACAGGAAGAGGGGCACGCAGCTGGCAAAGGCCTGCATGCTCAGGAACCACAGCTCACGGACAACTGGCCAGGATGCCTTGTAGGTAGGGGCCACGCTCAGGATCATGCCTTCCCCGTCGGGACCCTTTTGGGCAACGTAGGCATCCGCCAGGAAACGGATGGCAGCCACGAAGAAGCCCTCCGCTTCCGGAGTCCCCTGGAGACCTGAAGATGGGAAACAGAATAGTGTCATGTGAAGCGATGGGCCAACGTCTACATAGGTCTGCTGTGAGGTGCTTCCTTCTCAACTGCTTTTCAGGATAAGCCTCGCATCTCCCTAGGAATGGATTCAAATTGAAGTCACTCTGTCACCAACATTGGCAGCAGCATGAACAGATAAGTTCCTTCTTGCCTTTTTATCTTCTCCAGGTTATTTACCACCACCCCATTCAGAACAAGTGAACAAGGCCTTGGTGTATTGGTGTCCTTGTTCCTGAGATTCTGGTCTTGGTCACACCAGCCGGGATATAGCCGTGGGCCTTGGGTAATGGCATGACCTTTGCTTTTAGAATGAAAAATCAGGAACCTAAACGTATCAAGATATATTTTTTTAAAAAATAATTTTCTGTTTCTGTGGCTTTCATCCTGCTTAAAGGAAGAGAGCTGACCGAAAGGAGTACAAGAACGGAGAACAAGTGGACTCCATAAACTGCTAGACTGCAACTCTCAGCAGCCCTCACCACTAGCTACAATCTCTGTAGGGGCAACTGTTCCCCCTCCTTGTGCTGGAGGTCCTTTGTGATAGCTCTCTTCCCTTGATCTACTACACAGGAGAAGTCAAACAAACCGTTTGCCACTCCTAGTCTGGGGTTTCGACAACTTGTGAAAGAAAACAACAGGATATTTTATTATAGTGGGATTACAGCGAGCATCACTTATCTGCCCACCCAGGGTTAGTTCTCAGTGCAGAGGTAAAGCTCTACCTGGACTGTATTACTTTATCCTTCTGGGGCAAGAGTGTGCTCATCTCTCCCCACCACCAAAAATCTAGCACTTGCTCCTCAGGGAGAAAGTTATGGTAAAACCCTTCACTGTTGTGTCCTAGTCATCTGCATGAAGGAATTTAAATAAATAAATAGAGTGAGCATTCAATCATGTGAGCACCCACTCACAGTAGCGCATGCACAACCCACTCACAGATCCATCACTACAGTAAGAGCTAGGCCACGGCTGCTCTGGTAGCTTCCCGCTTGCTCTTACTTCACACTTGTCAGCTTGAAATGGCTAAACTCTTTCTTGCCTGGATAAGCGAACAGCCTTTTGGCCATCATGAGCCCCAGGGTTGTCACATTGGCTGTCAGGCTCAGATGATCTCTCTGCGGCAGCAGTGAAGGAAGAGACTTCAGCAAGGTGTCCATCAAGGTGGCAAAGCACTCTTCTCGGCTGCAGGCAGGAAAGAGCAAAAAAGGAGGTGCTTTTTGAGGTAAATTGGGCTTAGAATCCTAGAGTTAGAGGAGATCCCAAGACTTTGCACATTACAGGTTGAGTTTCCCCCTTATTCAAAATGCTTAGGATCAGACATTTTTTGGATTTTGGAGTTTTCCAGATTTTGGAATATTTGCATATACAAAATGCGGTATCTTGAACATGGAACCCAAGTCTATATACGACATTCATTTATACTTCAAATAGACCTTATGCTCCTAGCCTGAAGGTAACTTTATATACAACATTTTAAAATAATTTTGTGCATGAAACAAAGTTTGTGTTCACTGAACTATCAGAAAACAAAAGTGTCACTTTCTTAGCCACACAATTTTGGATTTTGGGATATTTCAGATTTCGGAATTCTGGATAAGGGAGACTTAACCTATACATGAAAAGTGTGTGACTAAAACAAATGTGGAAAAGCATTTTTAACTATCAGTTATAATGGCAATAATAACCATAATATTTTTTCCTGACCTTTCCTCATAATTAGAATGTCTGCTATAATACAATAAAGCAATATAAGCAGGCAGCAGTGAAAGACATATGTAACCCTTTCTGATTCCTCCAAAGCTGCTTTTAACTGGGACTCAAATGGAAAAAGTGTGTGGGGTGGGGGACCAGATCTCTCACCAACAAACGTTTCATCACTTGGCCACTGCTATTGAGAAAGCATGCTGTGTGAGGTAGCCCTTAGGGCCACAGTACTCTGGGACCACAAACGAAACTTTCCTGGCTGATCTTAAGTCCTGAGTGGACCTGTCACAGATCAGGAGGTCCTCTAGACGTATGACCCAATGAGTCAGTGGGGAGCTGGCTGTCACCCCCGTGAAGTACCCACCCAAGCAGTAAAACTGGACATTTTTCTGTGTACCTGATCAAATCTGGAGCAGTGACAACAAAATTCAGGAAAATTTCACAGGATGTTTGAAGACTGGATTCCACAGCTTTGGTTGCAGACACCGTTTCAGAGTTTAAAACAAACGTCTCCCAGCGGTGCAGAAAATATTGGCACAGGAGAATGGGTGCCCCTTCTGAAATGAGGATCTCGCGGGGTCGATCTTCGGCAGTCAGGTGACTTAAACCAGGCAGCAGGAACCTGGAATGGAAAAAAAGAAGAACATACTGGAAATAAACGAATAGGTTTAATGGCTGGTTCACAGAGAAGCCTATGAACAAGCCATTGCATGATCCATCAGATTGGACTTAAAGAGGAGGTAAAGTCACTTGGTGCCACCTCTGCATATTTAAAAGCAAGGTGGGCTGCCAGCCTGTTTATGCCCCCAGTGCCTAATTGCTCAAGTAGCCAACCAAACCCAGCATGGAAGCAGAGAGACCGAAGAATCCCCGACTATGAAATAACAACAGAAAGTAAGGGAAAAAAATAACTCTAATGGCAGCAGTGAACTGCAGGAGTCAGTGTAGGCTGTGATTCTTCCAAGGCCGAGCTCTTAATGCAATTCAGCTCCAAGGAGATTGCAAAAAGGTCCACAATGAATGTAGATGACTCAGTTGGGAGCCTTTTGTGCTACATTTAAACACCTCTGGAACAATGCTGCTCCCACATGGTAAAGAAAAAATTGCTGCATAATCCTTGTGAACTGAGCAGTTTACACCAGCGGTTGGGAGCTGGCTCAACCTGGGAGAGCTGGCAAATAGGAAACCTGTCCCAAAAAGTCTCATGGCTCTGGATGGAAGGGGTGCTACTGCTGAAGCCGTATTATTAAACCATAGTCTGAATTGCTGCAGAAGGCATTCAGGCCCAAGTGCAAAAGCTGGAATGGGAGAATACAGGGCAGCACTAAATAGAGGCAAGTGGAAATACAGGCTTCCGTTACTAAATTAATCAATGGGAGGGCTTGTTTGGTTACAGGCATTCTCGAACAGATTAGTAGCAATACTCCTTTGAGAGCTGGCGTGGTCTAGTGGTTTGAGTACTGGACTATGCCTCTGGAGACCAGGGTTTGAATCCCCACTCACCTATGGAAACCTACTGGGTGACTGTGGGCAAGTCCCACTCTCTCAAAGTCCCACTCTCTCAAAGGGAGGCAAAAGTAGCTCCCTCTGAATCCGGCTTTAAGATCACTTTCAGATCCCCCCCCCCCCCCGCTTCAGCACTTCAGAGAAAACCAAACAGCTGCAGCCTGGAGACTAGAGGTCCCAAGATACTTAAAAGTATCAAAATAAACCAGTTCTGTGTAATTCACCTCAGAGCATCCCCTCGCCAAATGGGCTCCTGGGCACTGCCTTGCCCAGCCTGCTCCATCTCATGCTGCAAACCACTTCTGCTTCTCCTTTCCTCTTCAAACTGCATCTTGGCATATCGGATGAGGAAAGGCAGGAGTTCACAGATCTCCTGCTTCAGGGAAGAAGTCTCTTCAGCCAGCCAGGCTGCAAGGATTCGAACAGAGGCAAAAATGAAGGGATCCTCCAGCTTCTTCTGCCCCACCTGTGGAACAGACAAAACCATCACAAACCTGAAGATGTATCATGGAGAGAGCTGGGATAAGAGGCACAGTGAAGTCCAATGAAGGAACATGAGCATATAACCACATGTACGTCAGTGCCTGAAGGATTACATCAGCTTCCTGGGATATATGCACCAGCTACCTAGTACTCACTGGAAGCTGGGAAAACACCAATCTGGCCCCAGAAGGTATTTTTCAGGCCTTGACTGGCTCCCTGGCCAGCTGTACCATAGAAACACATTCTATCCTTGTGAGAAAATTAGAACTGAATTGTTCACTTTAGCCCATGTCAGCCTCCCTTCACTTAAATTATTCCCTCATGGGGATGGCAAATGCATCTTGCAAACCCAGGACAGAGAAAGGCTCAAGCCCACAGTTTGATGGACTATGAGCAACCAGTTGCCCTTTCGGGAGCACCACTTTACCTGTCTCAGGTAATGGATGACAGCCCTAAAGGCTTCCTCCAGGATCATCACCAACTGCACTTTCTGCGTATTCTGCAGCAGTGACCCCTTCTCCCGGGTGCATTCTGCAATCGCGAGCTCCATCAGGACATAACAAGCAGCCATGAGCTCCTGCTTCTTGTCCACCTGCGTCAGGTCCAGCTCCTCCAGGGTCAGACGGACTTCCACGCAGGCGAGATTGGCCAACAGGGCAAAGAACTTGCTGCCGGCACTCCCCGCTGGAATCCATCTTGAACCGCAGGCTTGAGACAGACAGGCTGCCAGCTTCAAGGCCGGGTCCCGCTGGGAAGGGCTCAGCTTGCTGGTCAGGATGCTGGAGAGGCCTCGGTAGAGGGGCTGGAGGCATTCAGAAGTGGGCGGAAGGATGGGAGGCACAAAGCGGGGCAGCACTTCGCACATCTGGAACTTGGTCATGTCTTCAGCCTTCTGGAATTCTGTACTGAGCTTGTTAAGGACACTCATGAGGTCAAGGGTGGCCCTCTGCCAGCACTTGGCTTCCACCGCCGTCAGGAGCCCCACAAGCAGCTGAAGGGCCTGATCGTAGCCATAGCCATGGCTCACGTAGGCCACGCACAGCGCCGAGAGAGTTCCCCTGTTCACCAACTCTCTGGGACCCTTGGGAGTGCCCAGGATAGCTCTGAGGCACTGGTAAGTGTCGTCAATCATGGAATTACAGGAAGCATCTCCAGGGCTGTCGGATGAAATCACGTCGTTGAAAATGGGGACTTTGTTGAGGATCTGGGGGTGCCTGGCTAAATCAGGGTCGGTGCAGAAACAGGCCAGCAGGGTAAGGCCAAGGGCCTGGAATGTATGCTGTGGGCAGCCCTCGGGGGCATCCTTGGAAGTTAGGAGCCGGTTTGGGAAGGTGAAGCCAATGGCATCAAAGATCCTCCGGCGGGCTTTGGAGTTGATTTCTCCAGCTTTTACAGCTTTGGTCACCTGAAAGACATATTAGGAAGCATCAGAAATGTGGCTTCACTGGGCTAGCATCTCTTCCTTTCAGCTGAAGACTGCTTGTTTACTTGGATTTTCCCTCTCTTCCACCTTTTGAGATTGCTTAAACATGCTACTAGCCCAGTTATTATCTCAAGCACTTGAAAGGACAAAGAAGAGCTATGTTGATGCCAATTATTATGAGCAACAATTATTACTTCTATTTTGTAGTGAAGAGAGTTGTAGTCAGTCAGCCAACCTGAGTGAACAGCTGGACTAAGATTAATATTATGGGCAAGTGTAGAAAGAAAGTAAAAGCAGACCTTTCTAGCCAGATTCTTACCAGAAGCAGAGCAGCAAACTGTTCGCTATCATTACTTGCATCTCTAAACACATTCAGGCATCTCTCCAGTGTAGCATTCTTGCTGCTCTCACCATCCTCGGGGACAATTCCTGCGCTGGAAGCCATAATGCCAACTCTGTCTGTAAGTATAAACCAGAAGCATTCTCAGACAAATAGGCCTTCTGTCTTAATAACACTAAACAAGTCATGTTTCTGTACTAAAGTATCTGGTGCTAATGGCAAAGACAAGAATGTTCAAGAAAGGAAAAAGAAATTTCATTTTGGGAAAAGTGGCATCTTGGTGGTGTGCATACCCCAAAACTCTGATCTCTCTGCACAAGAGTCTAAAATATCTTGACGTTGCTCTTGCATTTGCCAATAAAATATTTATCAAGGCTCCTTTACTGCGCAGAGCACATAAAAACATGGTGCTACTGCCCAGAATTTTTAAACTTCGTTTATATTTAATGCGCCAGTGTGGTGCAGTGGTTCGAGCATTGGACTACAACTCTGGAGACCAGGTTTCAAATCCCCACTAGGTTATGGAAACTCACTGGGTGACCTTGGGCAAGTCACACTTTCTCATCCTCAGAGGAAAGCAAAGGAGAAGCCTGCCCTGAACAAATCTTGCCAAGAAAACCCTGATAGGTTTGCCTGCGGGTCACCTTAAGTCAGGAATGACTTGAAGGCACACAACAACAGCAAATTTAATGAGGGTTTGGAATCAAGGCTAGAACTCAAAGCCTGTTTGGTCAATTTCCCATTTTGTAGTCTTTAGACATTTCAGACAGCTAGGAACAGTTGTTAGAAGGCCCAGCTGTGAACCTAGGAAGCTTATTGGCTAAGTCCAGTAAGAGATTCAGTAAGCAGGTGGTAAGATTTCCTTGGAAAGCATGCCTTGCCTGGCACATCCTTTGCAACATGCACCTGCCGTGTGTTTTCTAGGGGGCACTCTCAGATCAGGGAAGTCCACTGTGATTATCTAAAAGATTCATCCAGCTCTGCACACAGAAAGAGAGGTTCTAGAAAAGGAGTGGGCAGACTTCAGCTTTCTAGGATCCTTCAAAGAAAACCCAGAACCCTATGAACCACAAGCAGAGCCAGCTGCAACAGGGTGGTGGGCAAGTGAGATATACTCTAAATAATAATGCGTAGGTTGTCTCCTAACTTGGGATAGAAATCATACACCCCACCAAACACTGCTGCACTGCACCTCCCAGTATTCATCACCCTTGGCTATGCTGGCTAGGAGGGCTGCTTGTTCCCCACTCTTGCTTTAAGCCCACATTCAGGCTAGGAATTTGTGTTCTGCATCAGAACGAAGCGCACCAGTCCTTTCATGCAAAATTCATTCCCGGCTCGTGCTATTGCTAGACAACAGGGAGTCAGAAACCCTTGCTGATGACTGCAGCGCATCCAGAAATTGAGCAAAAAGAAGCTGTTCTACTTTCACCTCAACCTTGCCTCAGACCAGGCTGTAAAAAAATAAAATGCTATAATGCACAAAGGGCTCTGCAGTACGTTTCATGGTAAACAGATCAATGTGCAAAGGGTTCTGGCATCTCAAAACTCCCTGCCCCAAAAGCAGTCCACAGACGCTAATACGACTCATTTTAGCAAAGAGGGAATAGGCAAAAAGAAGGGCTTGATTTAGACTGTACCATCCAAGACCCTATCCACTGTCTCATCTCCCCCCTCCCAAAAAGCCAATCCATGGATATGGGGGGACAGGTTTTTAAAAATCGGCAGCCCAGATTTACTGGTTATTTTTTGATCCTTTGGCTATATATCATTAAGGAGAAAAGAACAAGGAGTCTCATGGCACCTTAACAACGGACCGAGTAATGGTTAGAGTGGTAACGGTGACATCTGTTCGTGGAAGGCATAAACCCAGACTATCACCGCAGTGACTTGGCAGCATCAGGCTAGCCTCAAGCCCTGCCCTAAGCAAAGAGAGAGAGAGACGCAGGTCCTTTTGAGCTTCTCTTGCTGGACAGAATTGTTGAACTCTAGAGCTGGAAGGTACTTCAAGAGTAATCTAGTCTGGCCCCCAACAAAGGCAGGAATCTACAGGTGAATCATTCCTGATAGAAGGTACCCAACCTCTGTTTAAAAGCCTCCAACTAAGAGGAAGCCACCACCCTCCAAGGCAGTCTATTCCAATACTAACACTTCTTGCCATCAGAAAACTCTCCCTAATGTTTAGCCAGAATCATTCTTTTTGTAATTTGAACCCAAAGGTCTGCTCTAGTGGTCTTCTTCTGGGGCAGAAGAAAACAAGCTCACCCCATTTTGCTTTGGATATTTAAAGACCACGATCCTATCACCTCGAGATCTTCTCTTCTCCAGACTAAACATAACCCACTCCCTCAACTGCTTCTCACAGGGCTTTGCTCCCAAGACTCAAGAAAACAGATACGGACTCTTTGTGGATGGAGTCATTCTTGTTTTTGACGGACTGCATTTTCTTTTATTCTTATTTATTTATTAATTATTGGATTTTAGCTTACAGAAAGTCCAACCAATCCTGCCAATGGCATGGCACTGTGGGAGTGATGTTCGAAAACACCTGGACAACCAAAAGGTTTCCGCTTCTGTTTTGCAGCATGCATTTTTTTGGAAAATTATTCCAAAATAATTACAGCATTTTTTTGGAAAATTATTCAACAAAGAGGATTAGATAGGTGTAAGTATTAAAGGTCTATTGCTCGTTGTTTTAATTCCTCGACTTATTCAGAGACAAGTATTCCTATTCCTCTGGATAGGAAGCATAGTAACACCCCCAAATTTAAGAGGATCCATAGAGATACCGTACATTTTTAAGGGTCTGCATGTTAAGCCAAGGCAAAGTTTGTGCACTGATATTGAAAAGAATGCCTCTTAGACCCATGTTAGAGCAAACATGCAAGTTACATGGAGACATGGATCCTTATGTAACTAAACGTGTAGCTTTATTTGTTGCTGCCCCCTCCCCCAAAAGGATTAGTGATGGCATTTAAAAAGCTATTGCATCCAGTTGTGCATATTGTGAGTTGTTTTTATTAGTACATTCATTTTCCTGCCATGGTAAATTGGGAGAAACCTATGGTTACATCGAATTAAACCAAAGGACTGTTGCTATTCTCATACTGCAGAATCCTCATATGTTCTGGGGGCTGGGGACTGGCATAAGACAAATTTCAATCATAGTCTACTATCAATGTTTTCTGACTGCAGGTTGGGAGGTGGGGGAGGAGAATGGGGCTGAAACAGAGAGCAGTTTCCAAAAGCCTTGCACCGGGCTCTTACTTTAGCCCCATACAGCAGGGCTGAGGTAGTGATTTACAACAACCCCGTTTCAACCACAGCGTACTCCAACTTGACTGTTATATTTATACTTCTCTCTTTTCCTCCCCCTTTCATCCTCATTATCACCCTGTCAGGCAGATTTTAGTTGTTTAATATATTTACACTACATATTTTAAGACGTAAGCCATCACAAGATGGCTTACAACCGGGTTCCAGCCTACTAAAAGCATATAGAAGTCCAGCCCTAAGATCAGTAAAAAAGCTCAGGGGATTTCTTTTGGAAAAGAGGTATTGGGGGACCACGCAAAAGGAACCAGAGAGGGGAGGCAAGCAGAGCTACTGGGAGCTACTGGGAGCTGGGATTCTACAGGTGTGGAGCTACCTACCTTTGAGGAGGACCTGCCACCTCAATCCTGTGGGAGAGGCAGGATAAAAATATTTTTAAATTATTATTATTATTAGGGGCAGAGCAGAATTCACAACCCCTGAAACCAGTCTAAAGACCCACAAGTTCATGGAGTAGGGGGGCAAAGCTGTCACTTGGAATAAACTGGTTCCTCTCACTCTTTTTTCCCTCTTGTTCTGCTCTATTTTTTCTTTTTGTTTTATACTCTACTTTTCTTCTATCTTACTGTATGTTGAAAAATCTCGACAAAAATTGCCTGTTAAAAAAAGAAGAAGGAAGGAATAAACCAGTTCTAGACCATCCAGAGGCTTGCCAGGTGGGTGCCAACACCTCAGGTATTTTTTAAAGGTATTTTTTAAAATAAAAAAACTCATAGTAAACCCTTGTTGTTGTTGTCAACCCAAGGTGAGTTCTACCTATGGTGACCCTATGGATGACAAGACCTGCGAGTCACCCTACCATTAACTCAGGTCTTGCGAACTCAGGGCCATGGAGTCTTTGATCCACTTGCAACGCAGTCTTCCTCTTTTCCTACTACCTTGTCAAATATCATAATCTTTTGTAGTGAACTGCAGATGTCTTCCCGTGATGTGTCCAAAGTGCAGCAGCCTCAGTTTAGTCATCATCTTCTAGGGCAGTGGTTCGCAACCTTCCTAATGCTGCGACCCTTTAATACAGCTCCTCATGTTGTGGTGACCCCCAACCATAAAATTATATTCGCCTCGTTTCCTAAGACCATCAGAAATATGTCTTTTTTGATGGTCTTACCAAAGGAGTCGAGACCCACAGATTGAGAACTGCTGTTCTAGGGAGAGTTCAGGCTTGGTCTAATCAAGGATCCATTTATTGGTCTTTTTAGAAGCAGAACTCTCCTCCAGCACATTTCGAATGCATTTGATACCCTTGCTATCTGCTTTCTTCGTTGTACACACATAGAAATGGGAAATGCAAGGGCATGGACCATCCTGACTTGAGCATTCAGTGGTTCATTCATTCAAAGGCATAGCTGTGTTAGCTGGAAAAATCAGTATGCCAAGGGTCTTATGGTACCTTTGAGACTGAATGAAGGAAAGAAAGTGTTAGCCATGAGCTTTTCTAGACCTGAGCCCCATGCATCCGAGGAAACAGACTAAAGTCTACGAAAGCTCATGCGACCAGCTTCTTTCAGTTAGTCACACTCTCTCAAAGTCTCCAATGTGCTGCTAGATCCCTTTGCACACTTGGTGTTCAGTGATATCTCTTTCTATCACTGAGGCTCTTGTCTAGTCCCTTCATCGCTGCCCTTCCCAGTCCGAGTCTTGACTGCAGTCTCCGTTCTCATTACAGGCTGAGCCAAAGGGTGGAAAATCCATGCAAAGGAGGGGAAAAGGAGCCCAATGCACACAACCTGTTTCTCAGGCACAAAATTATTACAAAATATTGATAAAACCACCTCCAGGCTCTGTTTATAAAGTATATATGAAACATAAATGCATTTCACCTTCAGACTTGGGTCCCCTCTCCAAGACATTTCACTACCCATGTGGAGGTAACCTGTTTCGCACGTCCAAAATATTGTTTAAAAATATTGTTTATAAAACCAGGTTTTGGGTATAAGACACACACACATGAAACATAATTGCATTTCATGTTCAGACTTGGGTCCCATCTCCTAAGCATTTCATTATCTATATAGAGATAACCTGTTTCTCCTGCACAAAATTATTAAAAATATTTATTAATTTCCTTTCAGGTTACATTTGTAAGGTTTATACGAAACAGAAATGCATTTCGTGTTCAGACTTGGGTTCTCTCTCCAAGATATTTCACTAGCTATATGCAGGCAACCTGTGCCTCAAGCCCAAAATTATTTTAAAAATGTTGTTTATAAAATCAGGTTGTGTGTACTGTATAAGATATCGATCGATCGATCGATCGATAGATATGAAACATAAATGCTTTTCATGTTCAGACTTGGGTCCCATCTCCAAGATAACTCATTACCTATATACAGGTTTCTCATGCACAAAATTATTGAAAATACTTATAAATTCCCTTTCAGGCTACAAATATGAGGAATATAACAAAACATAAATGAATTTAACATTTAGACTTGGGTCCCATCTCCAAGATACCTCATTTCCTACAGGCAGGTGACCTGTTTCTCAGGCACAAAAATTATTTAAAATATTGTTCATAAAATCCCCCTCAGGCTTTGTGTATAAGGTGTATGAAACCCATCTCCAAGATATTTCATTACCTATATGCAGGTAACCTGTTTTTCATGCACAAAATTATTTCAAAAAATACTGACAAATTCCCTTTCGGGCCACACATATAAGGTATATATGAAACATAAATGAATTTAATGTTTAGACTTAGGTCCCGTTTCTAAGATACCTCATTAGCTTATATACATGTTTTTCATGCACAAAATTATTAAAAATACTTATAAATGAATTTAATGTTCAGGCTTGGGTCTCATCTCCGAGATGCCTCTTTACCTGTATGCAGGTAATAATGTGTTTCTCATGCACCAAATTATTAAAAAATACTTAAAAATTCTCCTTCAGGCTACGCATATAAGGCACATATGAGACATAAATGAATTTAATGTTTAGACTTGGGTCCCATCTCCAAGATATCTCATTTCCTATATGCAGGCAACCTGTTTCTCATGCTCAAAATTATTTAAAAAAATACTTATAAATTCTCCTTCAGGCTATGCATATAAGATATATATATATATATATATATGAAACCTAAGATGCATTTTATGTTCCGATTTGCGGTCCCACCTTCAGGACCCAAATCCAAAGAGTATAAGGTGTATTGAAATGCATGAAATGAAGTGCGTAAGGTTTATGAAATGAAATATTAAGTGTGTAAGATGTATGGACTGAAATCTGAAGCCTATAAGGTGTACGAAATGAAATGAAATGTGTATGAAATGAAATGTATAAAGCGTACGGACTGAAATCTGAAGTGTATAAGGCACATGAAATGAAATGAAAGCTGTATGAAATGTGTATGTATACTATATACACCTTATAGTATATATAGTAAACAAGGTTTGTACACTTCAGATTTCATCCCATACATCTCACACATAGTATACAGTATAGATATACTATGTGTATCCATACTATATAGTATAGTATACTATATCTTATACATAGAATATATATAGGGTAAGATGTATGGATTGAAATCTGAAGTGTATAAGCCTTATATACGATACTATAAGGTGCATATACTATAATGTTTGTGTGTGTATATATATATATATATATATATATAATGTATACATTCATGGAACGAAATCTTAAGTGTATAAGGTGTATGAAATGAAAGATGTATGAAATAATACTAATAATAAATGAAGTGTATGTGATATGTGGGATGAAATCTAAAGTGTATAAGCCTTATATACTATAATATATGGTGTATATGCTGTAATGTGTGTATATATATATATATTTCTATATATAATGTATAAGATGTATGGCAGGAAATCTAAAGTATAAGGTGAATGAAATGAAAGGTGTAAATAATAATAATAAATGAAGTGTATATGATATATGGATTGAAATCTGAAGTGTGCAAGCCTTATGTCCTACATATTATACTATAAAGTGTATATGCTATAAGGTTTATGAAATGATGTTATTTATTTTTATTTTATGATAATTTTGTATTCAGATTGTGAGGGGAGGGGGGGATATTTTGGCACCTCCAAGGTTTCCTTATTCCCTTTATGCAAATATTCCCTAAAAAAAAACCCCCTTTAAAACCCCTTTTGATCCCAAAAGCATTTCTTATTAAAAGGGAGACTTAACATATTTATATAATAATCCCATTTTTCCTTATTGTAGATTCGGATGTGAATGAAGAAGGTGTATTTTGGGGGGGTTTGTGAGGCAAATTTTGCCAAAAGATGCTCAAAAAAGATGCTTTTTCTTCCTTTCCCTCCCTTTTTAGAAAAGGGGGCATTTTTCTTGCATTTTTGGCCCCAAAGGGAGCTTTTTCGAGGCAGAACTGCAGCAAAGGAGCCCCAGAGATAGAAAAAAATCTATTTTTAAAACCAAATTTTATTTTTTTTTTCCTATTTGGATAAAACATGAGGCACCAAAGGACTCCCTTTTTCCAATATATTGCCCCCTTTTCCCACAAAATGGCTCCAAAAGCCCCCCTCAGAGCACCCTTTTAACCACATTCCCCCCCAATTCTGAGGGGAATTGTCCCCAAATCCTTCCTCAAAACAACTCACCTGTATTTGGGCTTGCTTAGTTGCTTTATATCCTTCCTCTCAGGTGGAACCTCGAAGCAAGGAAAGGCGCAAAACGGTCACGAAAAGCGTTTTTTCCCCCTTCTTCCCTCACTCCCTTGGCTTCGCAAACCCACCCTTAATCCCGCCCCTTTGGGGTGCATGGACCAATCAGAGCGCTCTCTCTATCCAGCCCACCAATCAGCGTGCTCCTTTCCAGCCAGTCCGCCAATGGCGCGTCGAGTTAGTCAGGCGCCTCTAGAGGCCGCTGCCGCCATCTTGAGTGAGGGCAAATTCAAGCACACACGGAGGGGAGGGGGAGGGAGACGCGCCGTAGCAACGGTCGCTAAGGGCCGCCCCTTAGTCCCGCCCCCTCTGCATCCTGATTGGACGACCCGATGAGGCCTGTTTCCGGTTGAAGCCAGATGTAAGAGTGGGCGGGAAGGAATTGAGGCAGAAATTCGCCGAGGCTGAGGCTGAGTTATCGCCGGGGAGGCGCCTCGACGTTTGGCGTGTTTTAATTTATATTTTATTTCGTTTTAAGTATAAATATTGCCCCGGGGAACGAGAGGGAAGGCTTGCGGCCTAGTCGGTTGCCATGGCGACGGCGAGGCCTGCCGACCCCAGGGTTGTTGCTGTTGTTGTTGTTGTTGTTGACAAGGTGGGTTTTCTTGGCCGTATCTTCCGTTCCTGCCTCTGAGGAGCCTCAGTGCGGCTTCTTTCGCCATGCAGCGCCCCTGGTAAGTCAGTTGCTGTGTTGTGTTCTTGTTGTGTTGTTGTTGTTGGTAAGTCAGTTGGTGTGTTGTGGTGTTGTTGTGTTGTTGTTGTTGGTAAGTCAGTTGGTGTGTTGTGGTGTTGGTAAATCAGTTGGTGTGTGTTGTTGTTGTTGTTGTTGGTAAATCAGTTGTTGTGTTGTGTTGTTGTCTTGTGTTGTTGTTGGTAAGTAAATTGTTGTGTTTGTTGTTGGTAAATCAGTTGTTGTTTTGTTGTTGTTGGTAAGTCAGTTGGTGTGTTGTGTTGTTGTTGTCTTGTGTTGTTGCTCTTAAGTCAGTTGGTGTGTTGTGTTGTTGGTAGGTCAGTTGTTGTTGTGTGGCTTCAAAAAGCCCTTTCTCACTTGTGGCGACCCTAAGGCAAACCTATGCAGAAGGAATTTGCCATTGCCTTCCTCTGAGGCTGAGAGAGTGTGACTCAAACCTTTTGGCGACCCTTTTCTTGGCAAGGCTTCTTCAGAATGGGTTTTGCCACCATTGCCGCCTTTTGAGGCTGAGAGAGTGTGGCTTGAACTTTATTAGGGCAGCCATGCCATGGGGTTGTCTTCTCAGAGGAGGTTGGCCATGGCCTTCCCCTGAGGCTGAGAGAGTGTGACTTCTTGCCAAGGTGGGTTTCTGTGGCTGAGCAGCAGGGAGTCAAACCCAACTTAGCCTCCAAAGTCATAGAATCATAGAGTTGCAAGAGAAACCCCAAGGGTATGTTAAGAGGTGACATGAGAGCCCTGTTTAAATATCTGAAGGGATGTCACATTAAGGAGGGAGCAAGCTTGTTTTCTGATGCTCCAGAGACTAGGACGCGGAACAATTGATGCAAGCTCCAGGAAAAGAGATTCCACCTCAACATTAGGAGGAACTTCATGACAGTAAGGGCTGTTCGACAGTGGAACTCACTCCTTGATGGAGAGTTCCTGCATGGCAGAATGTGGTTGGACTGGATGGCCCTTGTGGTCTCTTCCAACTCTAGGATTCTATGATTCTGCCATGCAGGAACTCTCCATCAAAGCATTCCTGAGAGATGGCCATCCAGTCTCTTCATCCAAGTAAGGAGACTCCATTACACTCCAGTTCCACTGTCAAACATTACTTCCTCCTAACGTTCAGGTGGAATCTCTCTTCCTGGAGCTTGCATCCATTGTTCCGCGTTCTAGTCTCTGCAGCAGCAGAAAACAAGCTTGCTCCCTCCTCAATGTGACATCCCTTCAAGAATTTAAACAGGGCTATCATATCACCTCTTAACCTTCTCTTCTGCAGGCTAAACATCCCCAGCTCCCTAAGTTGCTCCTCATAGGGCATGGCTTTCAGACCCCTCACCATCTTAGTTGCCCTCCTTTGGACCCACTCCAGTTTCTCCACATCCTTTTTGAATTGTGGTGCCCAGAACTGGACACAGTATTCCAGGTGGGGCCTGACCAAAGCAGAATAGAGCGGCACTATTACTTCCCTTGATCTAGACACTATACTTCTCTTGATGCAGCCTAAAATTGCATTGGCCTTTTTAGCTGCTGCATCGCACTGTTGACTCATGTTCAGCTTATGGTCTACTTGGACTCCTAGATCCCTTTCACATGTAGATTCATTCAACCAGGTGTCTCCCCGTCCTATATCTGTGCATTTCATCTTTCCGTCCTAAGTGCAGTACCTTACATTTCTCTGTGTTGAATTTCATTTTGTTAGCTTAGGCCCAGATTTCTAGTCTATTAAGATTATTTTGAATTTTGATCCTGTCCTCTGCAAATTTGATACTTATGCCCCAATTCTGTCATCCAAGACATTGATAAAGATACTGAATAGCACTGGGCCAAGGACAGAGCCTTGTGGCACCCCAAAGAGCATCCCAAAGCATCCCAACAGATGGCCATCCAGCCTGTATTTAAAGACCTCCAAAACTACAACGCTATGATTCTTTTCATATAGATATAAGTGTGCCTGTGATTCATGTTGTTGTTTAGTTATTGTTGTTGCGCGCCTTCAAGTCATTTCCCCACTTATGGCGACCCTAAGGCAACCCTGTTGCAGGGTTTTTGAGGCAAGGTTTATTCAGAGGCTGAGAGAGTGTGACTTGCACAAGGACACTCAATGGGTTTCAGGGCCAAGCTGGGAATTGAACCCTGGTCTCCTGAGTTGTGGTCCAAAGGTCAAACCGCTCTGCCATGCTGGCTCTGAAAGAGTTCCCATGCCTTGGGTCAAACATTGACCAGAACGGAGGCTGAAGTCAAGGAATTAGCCTCAGAAGAATTAGCCTCTGAAGAAATTGGCCAAGAAAATCCTGTGAAAGGTTCGCCGTTAAGTCAGAAAACAGCTTCAATGATCAACAACAGCAATTTAATGCTTATTAAAACTTTGGTACTCCAATATTGTTCCACATGTTCTGCTTTAATTTATTTTATGAACCGCTCTTAGGGTGACCAAATGCATCTGAGGACGTAGACTTTAGTCTAGGAAAGGTTCTGTTGCCAACTTCTTTCTTTCAGTTCGTCTCAAAGGTGCTACAAGATCTCTCTAAATACTACTAATTATACTAATACTGTAATAATGCTGATAACAAAGTCTACTGGAAGCAGACTTAAGTCTAGGAAAGCTCATTCTGCCAACTATTTTTCTTTCCATGAGTCTCAAAAGTGCTACAGGATCTCTATACACTTAGAATCCTGTTTGGGGAAAAAGTGGGATATAAATACAAATTATAAATCAAATCTATTTATACTGACACAAGTCCGGTCCCGGAACGGACTGTCCCATGACTGAGACAGATCTGGAAGCCCATAATCTCCAAGAAGTTGGTTTTGCTAAGAGACAGGGGTAGTTCTGGCTCTCTATATCTGGAAAGAAAGGGGTTATTCTCGCTCTTCTTCTCAAAAACCATGCAGCTTTATCCTTCAGCTGGAAAGGGATGGTGGCTGGCAAAGGCACCTAGGACCTCCAGAGGACTGCAGCCTCTACTATAAAGGCAGAATGAGATGATTGCTTCAGGCAGCTGAAGTTGAGAGTCACCAATAGTAACTCCACACCACTTTCTCTTCATTCCACTGTCCAGGGGGGAGAAAGACTGGCCGGCCTTCCACGCTGCAGAAATAAAGCAGTTTCACACCACTTTAAGTGCTGAAGATCCATCCTATGAAATCGTGGGATTCGCCTTATGAAGACTTCTCTGCCAACGAGTGCTGGTTCCTCCCAAAACTGCAAATCCTAGGATTCTGTAGGGCGGTGCCATGGCAGTTAAAGTGGTGTCAAACTACATTATTTCTGTTGGGGTAAAGAGTAAACTGCCAGTTCAGTTGGCCTCCGTACCTGGTGGTTCCAGCTGGGTGAGCGGGGTGCTGGTCCCATGTTGCCTCTTCCCTCCGGCAGCAAACGGTCTTGGTCTAACCCTGAACTTCCTGATGTATCTTCAGCGAATGTGGTTGGCAAGTAGGCTGGGAATCTGGTCTTGTTTACAATGGAATACCAATAAGGTTGGGGAGTAACAGAAAAGGCATCTGAGGAAGTAGACTTAAGTCTAGGAAAGCTCATGCTGCCAACTTCTTTCTTTCAGTCAGTCTCAAAGGTGTTCCAAGATCTCTCTACATCATCATCATTATATCCAAATGCATCTGAAGAAGTAGACTTCAGTCTAGGAAAGCACATGCTGCCAACTTCTTTCTTTCAGTTACTCTCAAAGGTGCTCTCTGCGACCGATTTTACAGACTAACACAGCTATAGCTTTGGAAGGTAGGGAAGTCTATTTTATTACGCTCCAAGGTTCTGTGTGCCTTGTGGCCTAGTTTTAAGGACTGGATATTGAGCCACTTGAACGTTAGATTTTGTCTCTGATGTGAGAGTCGTTGTTCATTGCTATTCCCATTATAACCTTTGTGTTCTTCTTCTCTGTCACCCTAAAATTAATCCTTGTGCAGAAGGAGCTTTTGTTAGATCTGACTCAGGGTCTGAGCGAGAAATTGCTTGGATTGTTCTCTCACTTAGACAACCAATTTGCTGCCTTCCGAATTGTTTTGTGTTGCGTCCCTGACAGGTTCATTGGTAGCGTGTAGGCAGGGTGTAATCTTCAGTCCTTGTTGGTTCAAAACATCCATGATTCAGGATGAAAGCATCCTTTTTCAGTCTTACTCGTGAAGCTGTTCATGCCCCGTAGAAATGTTAAAGGTTATTGATTATTAGTCCCTATGGGTATCCATGGGAAGAGATGAATTTGCTTTATTTGGGACCTGGTTAGTGCTGGGGCAACTCAAAAGTGAGCTTGTTTGGGAGCTTATTCTGACAATGTCTCTGCTTTGGATCATCTTTTCTCTTAGACTAGATGCTGTCTGTAAGATTTGTAGTAGGTCTAGCTTATTTATTTATAAGGTTAAAACATTGAATACAAAAGTTAAAAGCAAACACTACTAACAACTAAAGCATAGATTAAAAACAGCTTAGTTCAAAACAATAATAACCAGAGGGTTACAATATATTTAAAAATAGAAGGTTAAAACATTAAATACAAAAGTTAAAAACGAACACTACTAACAACTAAAATATAAATTAAAAACAGCCTAATTCAAAACAACAATAATCATAAAACAAACTGTCCACTCTGTCTCCATGTTAACTTATAGCTGCACTAGCAGCTCTTCCACACTGCAGAAATAAAGCAATTCGACACCACTTTAACTGTCATGGCTCCATTTTGTGGAATCCAGGGATTTGTACTTTAGTGAGGTATTCAGCTAGGTCTGTCTGGTTCCTCACCAAACTACAAATCCCAGGATTCTGTCGCATAGTGTCAAACTACTCGATGTCTGCAGTGTGGATGCAACCTAGGTTTGACGGTTCCTAGTTGGTCTCTATAGGAAGAAAGATTTCTGAGGGAGGATTGGGTCATTCATCCATTCCTGATGTGGAGATGCAGCAGATTTCCTCAGTGGTATGGTCTGCTGTGTATCTGCATAAGTTGTTACTCTGGGCTCCCTGTTCTCTAATGAGGAGCCTCACTTGGAAGTGTGCATCTGAGGAAATGCAGGAAACAAATGCATCTGAGGAAGTAGATTGAAGTCTACGAAACAAATGCATTTGAGTAGACTGAAGTCTACAAAAACTCATGCTGCCAATTTCTTTCTTTCAGTTAGTCTCAAAGGTCCTACAAGATCTCTCTACTTCTGAACTGTGAGTCACAGAGCCATAGGGGCCCAAGTTCCATTCAATGCAGTTTGTTTCTATATTTCTCCAAGTAGATATTTTGAGTGTGACAGGAGTGGCTCCCATTGTAATTGAGAGAGAACTTCGCGCATCAAGGATGTTGGAAATGATGCGATCGCCTTTAAAAATGAAGAAAAATGAGGAATCTTTTCAGTGGGCACTGAAAACCATAAAAAACCCCTATTTTGGTTTGGCTAAGCACCTTCTAATGTGATGGGATGTTTTTGCTAAAGCCGCTAAATCCCTTCCTTAAGGATTTGGTGTCTTGTCCTTTTTGCCCTGTAACAGTTAATCATATTTGTTTGACCAAGAGCTTAGCAGTTGTGAAAGAAGGTGTTAAGCAATAATGATGGGGGGGAAAACACACACCTAGAGTTAGTGAAATGAGCCGGAATAAGTGTTTGAATTGTGAGCGTCTGTCTAAAGGCGGTCAGACATTGGATGCAAGCTTTTAAAAGGCCAGATGCAGAGAAATGAGTTAATTTAATCCGTCAGCGTAAATTAAACTGAATTTTATTTCTCTTGGCGAAGTCCTACGTACTTCTCAGTCCTCTAATAGGTTTCTTATCTTACAGTAAATTTCTTTATACTGTGTGCATGCTTTATATTTCGAAAGCTGAATGAAACTGGTTGAAATATCTTTCGTTGAGCATATTTATCAGTGCCTCTGATTCAGTGCTGAGTACAAGGGTTAGGGGTCAGGGAACAATTTACGATATTAAAAGCAATCCTTAATTTATGTCTGTTACAGTCAGCTATTTAATCTACATATTACTTGTACAGTCAGGTATAGGCCAACCTCTCATACACTTTAAAGAGCTGCTCCTAATGCACAGCCAACCACAACATATGCAGGAACCCAATGAATTTCCAGCTCACATCAGAAGTTATTAATCCCTCAAGGTAGGAAGGTGTCATTGGCTTCCTTTGGATTTCATCAGGAAAGGGTTACAAAGACCTCCCAGTCTTACCTCTTGCTATTTAAGAAAGAAAGCAAACATGCTAAATGCCTTAAAAACTATGACAAGTCTTGTGATAATAAAGATAAGCCAGACTAATGCATAAGCTTTAGGGCCCCATCCAGTCCATTAGAGGCGTTCGACAATCAAAGACATTCCCACATTTAACACTCTTTTGTTCTGAAATCTAACAGGAAAACGTTAGGGTTTTTTGTGCGGTTTTCGGGCTGTGTGGCCATGTTCTAGAAGAGTTTATTCCTGATGTTTCGCCAGCATCCGTGGCTCTGACGATGCCAGCCACAGATGTTGGTGATGGTAAGGAATAAACTCTTCTAGAACATGGCCACATAGCCCCCAAAACCCCACAAAAAACTAGGGTGCCGGCCATGAAAGCCTTTGACTTCACATGGGAAAATGTTACTGTGCAGGTCTCTTCTTGTTTTCAACATCCATCAATATCACATTTTTTTCTCTATTATGTTGAGAACCGAACATTTTTCTTTAAAGAAAAAAAAGGCCCCAAAATCATCCGTCATAACAAAACATTGCCTTATGAGATGGATGGCCATCTGTTGGGGATGCTTTGATGGGGAGTTCCTGCATGACCTTGTGGTCTCTTCCAACTCTAGGATTCTGTGAGAGTCCTTAAACTTTCATCCCATGTCCAAAGGCCTCTCTTTTAAAGGTCAACATCTTCAAAAGTCACACCTGCTTAAATATTAATATTGCCCATTTCATCCCATCTTTGTGTTGTTATACCAGGTGAGCAGCCTGTTTAGCAACTTCTTAATCCAAACGTTATTATTCCTTGTTGTATGCCAACAAACTTCTTTCTCTGTAGCTCACAGATCTGAACTTTGAGCTTGTGGCTGTAAGATGTTTTAGTAAAGATTTACAGAACAGAATTGTCTCTTGCGTGGGGATGGAATCACATGCTGTGCGTCGGCTGATCTCATCCCCGAGATCTCCTCCCTGAGACAGGTAAACTGAGCATGCCTCGGTTAACACAAGACTGCAGACTGCTAAGACTTCTTCCAGAATAACTGCTTTCAATACAAATGGAAGTGTATCAGTCCTCTGCAGTGTTGTAGGGCTTTTGAGATTCATATTGAGACACAAAACATCTAGGGCTAGCCGTGTTGGCCATATAGCAAAGCCAATAACATCCAAAGGATGATACCTTTATTGGGCCAGCCAAAATTCACAACTACATGTCCCAAGCTTTCAAAGTCGCACTGGCTTCTTCATCAGGCCAACAGGAGGGGAAAAATGGAAGATGTTAGTCCTAGGTCTGCATTTTCTGTTTCTGGCCTTAGTTCAGATGGTAGGGAGGGCTATTGGCAGGCTGGCACCTCAGAGTCAAGGAAATGTAATGTCCATTTGCAGTTCAAAGATGTTTCCTTGGAATCCAGCCTTTCTCCTTCCTTTGTGAACCCGCAGGCTCCTATGTAGGCAGAGAACACAGTGACACTTGCATTGGGGTCTGGCATGCCCAGCGTTGGGGAGGCATTTGAGAAACAAGTCCTGCAGAGAATCAGTCCTGTTCACACTTGAGACACAAGTATAAAATCATTGGGACCTTTATCCCGTAAAGCTGTACTCCTAGCTGTACTTCTGAGCAGATCCTTTTGAATATCTGACTAAACAGGCATAGGATTGCCTTCTAATTTCCATGTGCCATGCATGGTAACTGTCTTTATTGGGACTTCCTTCCCAGTAGAGTCCCAGGACTGGAACCTTTGCAGTTTTATTCTCCACCTGAGCATCTGTTTCCTTTTACCAAGAAGAACCAGAAGGCTCCCCATTTGTCTGACCAATAAATAATATGATATGTGTCCTTCAGAGCAAAGTGGATGGCTGCTGAAGGAGCCTCTCGTTGGCTCTCCATTGGAGCTCCTCACCTCCTGCTTCCTTGATGTTTTTTGGCTGGTGCCAGGCAGTGCAAATAAGCAAACAGTGACATTTCCTTCTACCTGCTTAGCAGATGGGCTGGATCGGTTGACGTTTTGTATGCCTCAGTGGCACGGGCTGACTACTGCCTCTGCAGTAGTGAACGTTTGCAAAATAGCAAGGCCTACACATTGCACCTTTTTTTTAAAAAAAAAAATTGGATCGGCACTGTTTGCTGGGAGTGCAGGTTTGCTTGCATTGGGTATTTTTGGAAGCGATAGTGTCGCCAACTGTGGGCTTGTTTCTGGGCTTGTATGAAAGCAGCTGGCTGGCAGCAAACAAATGCCAAGAAGGCAGCTTCCTAGGCTTGTGTGGGTAACTGCAGTGGAGGATTGACTGGTGATGCCGCCTCATGTAGTTGCTCAATCGTGTATTTGAACGTCACCTGAGATCACTCACAAAATGGCCTTCTTTGGGCCAAACTAAAATTGAGCTCCAAGGTACAGTTGGGATGATTCTCTGTAGTTTCTTAAGGAAGAATTTAATGATGAGCCACGAGGACTGTTCCCCTTGCTATGTATGCACTCTGAGCCTTGTAATTTTTTTTTATGTATGGAAGGTGTGTATGTAAGGGAGGGAGGGGTTCCTTCATCTTTCCTGAAGATCAGCTCTGTCTTTTGTTTGTTTGCTAGACTTCTAGGTCTGCCCACAAAGGCCATGGAGAAGAGATTGGAAGAAAACTTCGGCATCAGCTCTCCGAACATATTGGGAGGCTTCATCACAAAAGCTGTCAGGTGTCTGGGCCATCTTCATTTGTTCTACATGTGTGCCTGCCTCAGTGCCCTCTCCTCCTATACAGGTGACAGTTAACAATTAATTCTCCCGGTACTTCTAAGATTTTTTAAAGAATTCTGTTGAACAAATATACACTCATTCCTCCATATTTGTGGATTTGATTATTCATGGATTTGATTAATATGTTCTCACTAGGAATATCTAGGTCCTCCAGTGCAACTGTGTGGTCAACTTTAACTAAAAGTTGCACTGAAAGACCTAGAGGTTCCTAGGGAGAATACTTTACTAGGCCTTCGTAGCTCCTCAAGTGCAGTTCTATGGTCAGTGTCTGTCGGATGTTGACCTCAGAGTTGCACTGGAGGACCTAGAGATTCCATCTTATCATTTTGGATTTATATGGGATGATTTCTGTGCTCAGAGCAATAACTGCAAATTACAAAAATGTAATGGCTGGTGCTTATTATGTCATAAATATCATTGTACTGAACACTGTCACCATCTTGAGCTGCTTTTAAGCATGTGTGCAGTGTCTCTCCAAAGCCTGTTTAAAGGGATCAGAGCTTCCCACATGGCATGCTTTTTCAGCCAAGGCTTGTTAAGGTGGCACCTTTCTCCAGTACGCCTTCAGACCATCTGTGTGCTTTGAGGTTTCACATTGTGGTTTATCCACTTTTAAAATACAAAGCTCTAAATGGGGATCTGTTTTTCCTACAACGCATTTCTTCAGGTGCAAAACGGATAGTGCCAAGTCTGTACATTTCATTCTAGTATTTGCTGCTGCCTCAGATAAAACTGTTTTCCCTCCCAGGGCTTGTGGGACTTTTGGAAGGAAAAGCAGCAAACGCTACCAGTAGCGAAACGGCTTTTTAGTCTGCATGAACTTTATGCCTTTTTGAGGGATGGAAGACTCAGAGTTTAAATCTTCTTCTGAAAAGAGGAATATGTTTTACTCTGATTGGAAATACTTGTTTGCGTAAAAGCAGGAAGAGGTAGTGGGATAGTTAAGCCCGCTCAAAATGACAATCATTTTCATGAGATGAATTTCTTGAGTTGATTTCCTGCTTTTCCCCATTCTATCTGTAAAAAAAAAATCCTTTTAAAAACTAGCCTTCTGTTTGGCAGTCTTGGAATGTGTTTTTAAAAACAACAACAGAGTACAGGGAGCACTTAGACTGACATAGTTGCATTTGATCTCATTGGACTAGTCAAATCTCCCCCTCTTTCTCCGGGGCTGTTCCTGTAGTCTCTGTAATTATCCTTTCCTATCTCTGACATTTGGCAAGTGGGAAATTTGATTAAGCTGATGTGCGGCAAGTGAGTCATTAATCTCCAGCTTGGTGTTCACATGAGATGGTTGCTTGAAAATGCTGGGTTTGGTATTGGTTGGATGGAGAGGGGAGGGTTGTGGAGTGTAAGCCGTAATCGTTGTGTGCTTGGTGAGACTGTTGCTGCCAGTTTGCTTTGTTTCACTGAGATTAGTCTCCTGTTCCCCGAGCTTAACAGAGTCATGTTTCAAAAACCGCTGCGTTTCGCTTCTCTTATCCATGGCCACAGTATCTCAGGACCTTTCAAGAACAGATATGAGCCATGATGGCAGGCAGGCACACTATATGCAGAAACTTTCCTTTTCCAACGTATTATTGTTACCTTGCAAACATTTTCTCTTTCCGTCTCCTCCCTGTTTCCTGAACGTTTACGATTTCTACGGTAGAAAGTGTTGCCAGATGTTTGAGTGCTCCCGTTCACAGGGTGCCAGTGGAACTCATATTTCCCTGCTTAATATGTAATACACAATAAGTCCCGGAAGTTTCTTTCCTGAATTAATTTGGACAGCTTCCATAATCCATAACATTATTTTCTTTAGTGAACAACTTCCAAAGGTCAGGAGCCTTCACTGGCCTCTAGAGACCATCAGGGGCATATGGCTGCGGTTGCCACCAAAATGTAGATGCAGCCACTGAAGTTTGGCAGCAATTGCTCTGGCTCTCTGTTGTGCAGCACAACTTTGTGATGGTTGTCCATGACAGCTGGAAAGGAGGAGAGAAAACGAAGAAGCAGGAAGAAGAAAGCAGTAATGATCTCTTTCTGCAGTACTTGAGTATGGACTGTGGCAGTCTCATCTGTGGCAGCTGGCTGGTTTTGGTAGCAGGGATAGGATTTTTGTGCTGATAGCAGATTATCTGAGGGGATCAAATGGCTTCGGTGGACTGCATGTTGGCCCATGATGTGCATGTCATCTGTTTCTGGTTAGAAATGTTACATTAGCATACTCCGTTGGCATATCCTGTCTCTTTGAAACTTTTGTCCAGTCACAATGCATCTTTGCATTCCGAACAAATACATACATTTATTGCAATAGACAGCTTTCTCCTTGGTTCTGATAATCGGACAAGTGGATATTGTCTCGCTCTTACAATGCTGTGGCCTGAAAAGCCCTTATTGTTCTTAAACAACAATGTGATTGTGAATCGGTGCTGTGAAATAAACTTTGTTTTCATTTCAGTGTTAGCTATACAGCATTGCAAGGACCTGTTGTGAGAGAAGGACGCACGAATGTGGCCCAGCAGTTCATGCTTTAGAGCATAACTGATTTTATTTTGAACTGGCAGCAAGTATAAGGCTAATATACCATATTAAATACCATGGATCGCCACAAAAGGAGGCGTTGGAAAGTTATTGTAAGCCAGAAGTCTGTAACTTACATCCATTTTTCAGTCTATTGAATGTAACAGGTACACCACTTTGTTCTGGACAGGGAGGTCTCTGTAACTGTGTTGTTAACACTGATAAAAATAATACATCTCCTAATGATCAAAGTTTTCATCAGTCTTCTTCATAGCAGCCCTGTACAGTATCACCCTCATTTTATGGATCCAAGGGATAATGTGAGGCATAGACATTTGAAACGGAGACATTTCAAGTTTCAACACCTTAAGTATTTTGCTGCTAAAGCCTGTTGTTGATTCACAACATCATGGTCTTATAGTCAGTGTTTGGCTGTCCTTTTTCTTAGCTCAGTTTGGGTGGCCAGGTGGCAATGCTCTGTCACACTCCAGGAACGGGATTTTCTTTGCAAAATTGTCATCCTTTGATCTGAAACATGAGAGTTGGCTCCTGGATGGGTTTTTTTTGCATACATTTGGCATTCTTGTGATTTGATTGCCACAGTAAATTCAGGCTTTTGCTTCCAGCCACTGATTGCATTTCTTTTTGCTTGATATGTCTCTGTAATAATGAAACCTAAAACTTAAAATAGAACTGGAGGGTTTTGGAGACAAGTAGGCCACAGTTATAACCAATGAACTGTGGTCTTACTACCTGGGACCTGGTTTTAGCCAATGCATCATGTTCTGCAAATAATGTTGGAATAGTTCAAGAGCGACGCAGGTTGACAGAGCTTCCTAGGAATTGTCCTTGGGCTTCCTGTGGTTAATCCAGTTCCTTCTTGTTCTTAGACATTTGAGGGCCTGTCCATCACAAGAGGTGTCGAAGGTCCAGAAACTTGGACCGGAAGGAGCCAGCATGGTGAATAGTGGAGTTGGAGGAACCAGTTAGTAGACAGATCTTTGAGACTAACTGAAAGAAATTGGCAGCATGAGCTTTTGTAGACTTTCGTCAACTTCAGTCTACTTCCTAAGATGCATTTAGGAAGGAGACTGAAGTCTAGGAAAGCTCATGCTGCCAATTTCTTTCTTTAATTTAGTCTCAAAGGTGCTACAAGATCTCTCTACATACTGATTCTACAGACTAACACAGCTATATCTTTGAATTCTACCACTTAGGTTAGTTAGTATAGGTTAGTATACATTCCCAGTTTCATGAACTTTCTTTTTAATAGAACCAGGAAAGGGGCCACAAATGGCACGCTTGCCAGTGTGGGTTGTGTTTTAAGAGGCACTAAAATGCCTCTTACTCTGAAACATAATTCTCATGCTCATTCAACACTTGGTGCTGAAAGGCATCTTTTCCTTTCGATTGTGGCTTCGAGGACTGTTCCTGGAGCGGTTCCTTCAGGAGCATGCCAGCAATCTTGGCTTTGTTCTCTCAGCTCTGCGTGAATCTTGCGGCTGGCTTCCTGCTTGGTTGTCGCTGGCGCCCTCGTTCATCATTCACGTGGCCAGAGAGTGTGCTGCCACCCCCTAATATCACCACTTGAAGGGTTTTAAAAGCCTTGGGAGAGGTGTGCGTGGGTGGCTGAGTGGGCGAGTGCGTGTGTTTGGATACGAAATCCAACTCTTCCCACTCTGCCGCGCAAGACAGTTTGCAGAGGTCAAAACAGATACAGCTTTTGGGGGGGGGGGGAACCCTACAGGAATCCATACACACCTGAACAATCCATAGAATTAGAAACAGTTAAAAGCATGCCAATTAAAAAGGAAAAAACTACCAATATAAACAATATAGCACATTGTGAAAATGTCCATTTGCTCTGAGCAACCAGCTCTTAAAGGCTCCTTGGAATAGGAAGGTTTCTCCCTTTCTGCCTGTGGAAGGATAGCCAGGAGGGTGCAGTTTAAACTTACAGTATTTAGGAATGGGAGCAGCCTCTGAGAAGACGTTCTCCCTTTGTCCTATCAGATGTACTTGTAAGGATATTGAAACAGAGTAGAGGGCTTTTTCTCAGAGGATTTTCGAAGCACAGGACAGCCTCATAGGGGAGAATGCGGTCTCCATTTGCATCCTATCAGTACTCCTAGAAGCTCAAATAGTAGTTTGGTTCCCCAGTTGGAAGGTATGTCGGCCCCATAAGTCAAGTTGTATGTGACACTCGCAAGCATCCAAAACATTGTAGAAATCATTCAGTTCGAGACTGCTTTAATGCCTTGACTCAATGCTAGGGAAGTCAGGGAACTGTAGTTTTGTGTGATATTTAGCCTTCTCTGTCAGAGAGCTCTGGTGCCGAAACAAAATGCAGCTCCCAGGATTTCCTAGCCCTGAGCCAGAGCAGTTAAAGCGGTCTCAAACTGGATGAATTCTGCAGTGTGTTTAGGACCTATGTGACAAAGCCTGTTGCAGATTCTGAAGGCTTTCCACCAAACAGGCAGAGAGGCAGCTAGAGGCAGAGAGCATGAGGCTCTTACGCTGTTATATGGTGGATTTCAAAACACTGGCTGCCTGTTCCCCATCCTTTGTTTGTTTCCCTCTATCTCTCCCCTTAGTGTTAATATTCCTTCCAAGCTGAGAGGTGGGAGGAGGTTAGTGAATTAGTTGCTAAGACAACAACATCCACAAAATCTTGAACTCCCCAGTTCAAGTCCCCTTAGAGCAAAGCGAGCTAGGATATGAAATGCCTTTTTGCATATTTCTTTGTTAATGTTCCTATACCATTCAATGTCTGATGTTCATTGCTTTTTTTAAAAAACACTGAAATGGCAAAAGCAGGATGTGGGAAGGGAGCCAGATCGGGATCAGAGCCTTGGCTTTTGCGGAGGGGGGAGCTGAACCCTGCTTTCCTCTTCTGTCGCTCACCCTAATAACAGCCCCACAAATACATACGCACACGTTTCTGTATTCATCCTGGGATGGAAACTTCTCTTCTGGATCAAATGCTTTAGGAAAGTGTTTTTAATTGGGGCCAGCGATAGGAGGGAAAAGATCACCCCTTAAACACTCCTCATGGCACAGCCTAGATCCTGATTCTCATCCAGACCCTTCTGTTTTTGGACTGTGGCTTCCTCTGCACTGCAGAGATAATCTGGTTTGACGCTCAGTGTTGTGGAATTCTGGGAACTTAGTTGGTTGACGTGCCACGGCAAAGCTAGCATTGAGCCGTGCCACAACCAACTACAGGTCCTATAATTCTATAATATTGAGCCATGGCAATTAAAGTGGTGTCAAACGGTGTTATTTCTGCAGTGCGGAGGCAACCTTTGTGTGTCTTCAAGTCATTTCTGACTTATGGTGATCCTAAAGTGAACCTGCCATGGGGTTTTGTTGGCAAAACTTGTTCAGAGGGAGTTTTTCTTTGTCCCTCTCTAAACTGAAAAGAGTGTGGCTAGCCCAAGGTGGGTTTCCATGGCCAAACGAGCACTTGAACCCAGGTCTCCAAAATGGTAGTCCAGTGCTCAAACCACTACACCATGCTGGCTCTTATTTCATCTTAAAATTATGAATGTGAAAGGCACTCATGCATTTCAGAATCAGCTGGTTTGGTCCTTGGATGCTTCTGAGATAACTCTTAAAACCTCCTTCAGCTTTAAAATATAGAAAATTTAATGAGACTGGATGGACCCCAAGCATCTTGTTTGTGATGCTGGTATCTCATTTCTTCTGGGAACGTTTATGGTTGAGAAATGAGAGGGATACTTTAAACAAGTATGAGTAAGGTCACTCATTTAGTCCCAATTTTCTGCTCCTTGTTTATGGACCTCTATTCCCTTGGAGGTTTGCCAAAGCAAACATCTTTAAGAAGCAGATTTCAGTTTCTGCTCGATTTTAGGACTTCGGACTGGCAGCAGTCCTATAGAGAACTTACTTTAATTCACTGTATGTGATAAGGAGAGAGACCAATGCAAATAAACAAAAGATGCATGCAGCTTCAAAGCATAATGGAAGGTAGCTGGCAAGAAAACCCCATTAGAAATATTTGGCTTTTTCCAAACGTTTTTAAGATTCTCAGGTTCTTCCCACCAATTGCTGCCTTGCCCTTTTTTCCAAAGCTGGCACACATATTGTGTCATCCGTTTTAATTACGTTGTAATGAATTTTTATGGCGTCTGACAGTTTAATCAACACAGTAGACCAATACTGCACTCCGAAGTACTCTCGGCTCTGGTTTCCTTCAAATTAAATTTGCCTTTAATAATGAGGCGGAGGAGGAGGAGAAAAAGGACCTAAGACTGCATGTACTGGGCAAGTCTGAGAGATCTCCAGGGATCGGTTGCCATAAATTTTGAGTGTTGGCTGTTGGCCCTTTTCATCAAGGAGTCTGTTCCTTATTGTTGCCTTGTAGGTGAACTTTGAGGAAAGCCTTGGCTCTTAAACCCTCAGACTCAGCAACAGCAGTCATAGCATGGTTTTGATCCCCCCCCCCCCGTTTTTTAACACTGCCAGTACTTTTAAATTTGCTATGAAAAATGAATGGCGGAAGCTTTGGCTTGACAGACGTCATGCTTTCATTGTTATGACACCTGTCCTTTTTCAGACCAGTATGTAGTGCAGCTGTGCATTAAACAGGGAGAACATTTTGGAGCACACAATTTTGCAGTGATGAGAAGTAATGAGGGATCTAAATAAGCCCATGACCATTGCCTCCAATGTAATGCCATTCTCAGGATTCTTTTAATGGATGGATGGGGATGAGGTATATTCTCATAAACAGTCCAGGATGAAGATTACAGCATGATCATAACTAGCGAACTCGTGAATTACACAGAACTCCGTAGCAGCAAGATTTCTTTTTAGTATGATTTATTTCTTTTATATCCTGTTCTTTCTTCCAGCGCAGGATCCAAAGTGTGGTGGTGATTGTTGGTTTTCTTGGCAAGATTTATCCAGAAGGGGTTTGTGTTCACCTTCCTCTGAGGTTCTGAGGGTGTTACTTGCCCGACATCACCCGGTTGGTTTCCATGGCCGAGCAGGGATTTGAACCCTGGTCTCCAGAGTTGTAGTCCAGGGCTCAAACCACTCCACCACTTTGGCTCTTAGCAGCCAAGGCAGCGTACAACCTTTTAAAAGCCCAGGATGGCTAAAAGGTTCTCAGTGCAAAAGTTAAACCATGGTTAAACCAAAATTTTATCTATTAAAAATTGTAAGTTAATAGCAATTTTTAAAAAACACACATATAAAACATAATAAAATAGAAACACATACTGCTCCAAAAATGCATATTTTGTACCACATCAGGATTCCAAGTACTCTATGCACAATGTCTCAATTGTCCCTTCATCCAAAAAATTATAGGATCATTATTGTTACCCCAGTTACAAGGATGACGGCTGAAGCTGAGCGATGAGTTTCCTAAGTCTACCTGGACTTTACACTGGAACCAAGGACATACTATTTCATGGTCTTATATCAACTCAGCCTGTGCTTGTTTGGATCAGTGAAAAAGACAGTATACCATACAGGGATGTAAGTTCTGGAAGGTGTACCTTTTATTTTGTGGTTTATATTTACATGGCTTCAAATCAACTCTGACTGATGCCAATCCTATCCTAGGGGTTTTTGAAGGGCAAAAATTATTCAGAGGATGTTTGCCTTCCTCTAAGGCTGAGAAACTGGGGCTGACTGGAGATCAGGATTCAAACTACCACTCAGCCATGGAAAAGCCTCCAGTATGACCACCAAAGGCTTTCCATGGCTGAGTGGGCAGTTTGAATCCTACACTCAATCCATGAGATCACACTGGCTCTTCTTTTTCATTTAGTAACTGCCTGTCCTGCTTTGTGTTTCAAAACAGTCAAGGCTAGCTCCATTAGGCACCAGTGAAATAACTAGCACAATGTTCAGACTGACAGGGAAAATCTGCATTGCCCATCTACACGGCAAAGGCTGAAAGGGCTGCCTGTCGTTGGGAAATTGGGAATGGGCGGGTGGAGATGGGGAAGGGATTAATTTATGATCAAGAATTAGCATTTCCATTTTTAGCACTGCAAAATCGCAGGAGCTAGTAGGCTCTCTGCAGAGGCCCTTTATCATTTTTTCTCTTTCTCTGGAAACGAAGCAGGCGTACAATGGGAGCCGGAGAAAACGGAGTTGGAACATTTCCTTTGCTCTTTTCAGGAGCCGTATGAAAGACTCTGCAAGGCTGCTCGGGGGAAGGAGGAGAGAAATTATTGCAAATGTTTGCTTAACATCCAAATCTATATTTGTCCTGTTGTGCTTTAGAGTCAAGAGATTTTTCTTAAATACAAAGTAAAGGGAATATTAATCCATACGGTGTGCCCTTTCCTGTGAAGGAGTTCCACTGAAGAATAATGGGGGCAAAGGGGCATGTAATGGTACCACAAATCATCCACTCCTTTTGCCCAATGCTTTGGTAATGCTTTGTCCCTTCACATTGTACTTGGAGTCAGACCTCCACATAGTACAACTATAGCAGTTCAATAACACTTTAAGTCCCATGACTCCATCCTGTGCAATCCTGGGATTTTGAGTTTGATGAGGTACATAGAATCCCCTGAAATACAGCAATAGAGCTCTGTGGAAGAGTATTCAAAGTATACTATCAGCAGATTTTGCATCCATGGATTCAGACATCCACAGCTTGAAAATTGACAGGTGACTTGAAGACATACAGCCACATCCGGAATTACTGTACCAAGAACGGTATACACTGTATTTGTCTTAAATCCTAATGAAAATTGTTAGTGTAAGAAAGGTACTGTATATATATCAGGAACATCAATGGAAGAGAATGAGAGGGAAGGTGAAATACCGTATATACTCGACTATAAGTCAACCTCATGTATAAATTGAGGGCAGGTTTTGGGGCCAAAATTATGGATTTTGCTATGACCTGTGGATAAGTTGAGGGTAAAATTTAGGGGCATATAGGAAAGGATCTAAAGGATGAAGCAAAGCAAAACAATGTCAAGTAACTTCCAAAAGTCCATCACACGTAACTCTTTGTGCTTATTCTTAAGACTGGATGGATGAGAGAGTAAAGGGGGTGGGTGCTTTTAGGACAGATTATACTCTTGCTTTTCATCAGGGGCTGGTTCCTTCTTTTAAATAAGAGTTAAGATACAGGACTTGCATTGACCTGTGGATAAGTCGACTCAGTTTTTTTGGGTCAATTTTTTGACCTAAATTTCTAGACTTATACATGAGTATATACAGTAGTTACAACTCTGGATAGTCACAATAGTTACAACTCTGGAGATCAGGGTTCAGTGCCCTGGGTGACCTTGGACAAGTCACACACTCTCAGCTTCAGAAAACCCTGTGATACGGTCTCCGTAAGGCCATCATCAGTCGGAAACGAAGGCACACAACAACAAAATCTCTATGATTTCAAAAGAGAAATTTATTTGAAACTTAATAGGTTTTTTGCATAATAACCTTTCCCTTAAAAACTCAGCCACTGAGAACAACAGGTGAGTGTCCTCCAAGGGTTTCCTGAACTCAGTGTGGCTCAGGCCCATCTGACCTGGTTTGTAATTTAATCTCCTGGAGGCCAACTATTCCAGCCTAGAGGCCAGATATCTATTTTAGAGTGCCCTTAATCCTTAGAACACTAAATTTAAAGATCTCCACTCTACCATCCTCCACGTTACCTGGATTACACTCCCCATCGTTCCTCCCCAATGTAACCAGTGCATAGACTGGCTGGGGATGATGGGAACTTTAATCCATCATATCTGAAGGGTTGATTGCCATGCAAGTGGGCAACAGTTGTTTTAAAATGAAATCTTCACAACGCCGCTGTTGTGAGGGACGGTCCAAACCCGTGAGAGTGATTTTTGAAAAGTATTTTGTACTTTCGTACATGGAATAAATGCTTGTGCTTCAGTCGCAGAACAGAGAAGACAATAAACCTCACTGACAGAATATTCTGCAGTGCCTCTTTCTGTCGCAGTTTACATGATCTTTCTCTTCATCCTTTGCCTGCTCTTCTGTTCGCTTACGAATTTGATGGGGGGAAACATCTGCCTGAAGTTGGTCTTTTTAAAAAGGAAAATGAGGGTAGTGTTAATCCCGAAATGAGACTCTTGGGGGTAAAGAGCAACTTGTGGTTCACGTCTCTTGTTGCCAGGCTAAAGCTTGAGGGCTCTGTGTCCAGCAGCAGCAGGCGGCCAGATTCATCAGGAATGCTGACAAGCAAGTTAGAGCGGAAAGAGAGAGATTCCCCATTTTGCAGAAAAGCAGAAGGAGCCGAATCTTTCTAACTAAAGCTTTTTTGGCTCTTAGACACCGATAGACCTTTTCTTCCTCCTGTCTTGTGCTCTTCTAAATTTAAGCTAATCACTAAATGAAGTACATCCTTTCATCTCCTTTGAATCTGCTGCTGCCAAGCAATTTCCCTGTACAATTCCCCAAAGTCTGGCGGTGGTGTTTTGAGAAGGAGAAAATTATTCTATTTCCACACTCCACACAGTTAAATATTTTATAAGATCTTATCATATACCGTTGGCGTGTGTGTCTGTTTGCATGCGCTAGAAGGTCTCATCGGGGTTTGGATACAGACAGCTGTAGTGAAGAGAAAGAACAGAATTAATATACAGAACAGTTTCTATGTCATTCGTCTTCAGAAACTGTACTAATTCTTACCTAGCAAAGTCTGTTCTTCTGTGAGTACAAATGCCTGTCTAAAGAAATGGCATATAAATGTGTGTGAGACTTCTCCCTCTCTTTTTAATCCAAATGCTTGCACATTACATGTGCATAGGAGCTTTTCAGCCTACCTCTTTCAGTGGTGTTTTCCATCCATTCCTTTGGAAAATGCCTTTAAAAAAGGGGTGGACAATGACACAGAGTATGTGAGCCATTTCTCACCCTATATCCATTTAGTCGGCTGCACCAACATGTTTAAGCACACTCGAAAGTCTCTTCTGGTCTCCATTTTGGCCACGGTTTTGCTGAATTTTAGAACTTCTTTTGGGCTTTGAGGAGGTTCGGAGAGCTTCAGAGTGCTGAGGATCCCGTGGGCAGTAAAATGAATAAATGAATGGTTCCTAGAATAGATCAAGCCTGAAATTTCTCTGGAGGCAAAGATGACTAAACTGTGGCTGTTGTATTTTGGTCACATCATGAGAAGGCACAGCTCATTAGAAAAGACAATAATGTTAGGAAGGGTGAAGGAAGTTTGGAAGAGAGGAGGACCACATGCTAGATGGATGGACTCAACTAAGGAGTTTATGGGTATGAATCTGCAAGATCTTAGAAGAATAGTGGAGACAGGATTGCCATGAGTCAGGATTGACTTAAAGATGGTTAACAACAACAAAGATGGTCAGGGAATGCAAACTGTTGTGGTTTGGGCACATTTTGTGTGGTTTTGGGGCATCAGATTTTATAAATCTTTTTTTTAAGACCTTGGGGTTTGGGGGCAATTTCTGGGGGGCTTGGGGGATGGTTGCACTTTAAAGTTTGGGGTGTATCTCTGGAGTGGTATTATGGGATGAGACATTGGCACGGGGGGCATTGAATAGATGCACACTTAGGTTTATTTATAATATATGAATTCAAAACACACAGAAGGGCAAACAAACAAACCATGATACATTCATGAGTGAGTTTTCCAGTCTTGGATGATGAGTCCAGGAAGGTTCCAATCACACAGGCCTTCGTTGTAATTCCAATTTTTGAGGGATATAATTTGGAAGAATACAAGATCTACTCATATCCAATATTTTCTTTCTAATACAAAATTAATATGTCACAGTACATCCAGTCAAATAGAAACTACCACTGGACATGAGTACATTGCGCCATATTGAAGTGTTATGTCCATTTTGGTGCCAGCATTTCACTTGGCCAAATTAATTTTTCTGGTGCCAGCGTTTCAACTGGCCAAATTCTTCCTAAATGCATTTAGGGGCTTATAGAAACCCTTGTATGTGTGTACATATATATACATATATATGTGTACTCTGTTCCTCTCTCTGTCTCACATACATGCCCACTCGTCCACTTTGACCCATGGGTTTTGGTCACTTCAGTTTTAAGAAATGCCAGCATTTTCAACAGTAATTTCAGAACGACTGACATTTAGAAAATGTTTTGGAACATACTGACTGCGTGCGTGTTTGTTTTGGGCGAAAAGTCGGAATAGCGTTTCAGCCAACAATCTCTTCCTGTGTTAAAAAAGAAAATCACACCTTATGGAGTTTCTTAATTGCTCTTGGATGCTGCTATGCAGTTCTCGGCTCTTTTGAGTCTGAGCAGATGGCGGGGTTATGTGCGCCACATTACCAGCGGTGTTAGATGTTAACTGCAATGTTTCCATTCAGAACTGCCTCTGTTAAGAGCTGGCTGTTTAAAAATGTGCTTTGGGCTGAACTAGGATAGACAGGCTTGCGGGACAGGTGCCTTGTAGTATGAGCCATTCCCCCTTACGTAACTTGCAGACACAAAGGTTTAGTCCAAAGGGATTGGGAAATCTTTTCATTGTTTCTGTAGGCTTCACAGTGCGGTATTTATATTAGGAATAGTCTTTTTAGTTGTAGTGTGAGATTTTGTTCGACCTTGGAATTGTGCATGCAAACACAAACTCGGTAGGTCCCTAGCCATGTTCATTTGCTCTTCAAGGGAGGAGTGTGGGTAAGCATTAAACATAATAAACACCAACTACAGAACTCTTTGTATGAAGGGAGCGGACCTTTGAATTAAGATCAGGCAAAGAAGCAGTTGAAGAGATCCCTTCCTGTCCCCAACTAGTAATGGTCTCTCCTGGAAGCTTTCATAGGGTGATCAGGCATTACCATATGGACTCTCTGATCCACTGATATGTAAGATATTTCTTTGGTGTTCTTCTCAGTTAATTTCATACTTCATCTTCTTGACTGGAGCTTTGTGGTGGCCCCACAGGCCTAAATCCCTTCCTGATTTCCGTTCTGCTCCAGATTTGCAATCTACTATGTTGTGGACAGCTGCAAACTCAGTCCCTGTAGGTCTCAGACTGGCAGCTTTCTCATGCAGTAAGGTTACCATATTAAGGAGAACCATGCCTTTTGAAATTGCCTGCCTTCATATTACCTAAAAAGATGTCCTGTAACAAGAATGGCATCGTGTTTAATCCACACATATGAACAGTTTTATCAGAAGAGGCTGGTTTAGCCCCTTCCTCTGATCCAGGAAGATCCCTGTCCCAGGTTGTTTAAGAATCTGCCTCCTTAAGACCATTTGTTCAGGCCCAGAAGATATCTGTCAATTGAGTATTTTTATTTAGTTTCCCATCCTAGCATATTAAAACCCCAAAACATAAAACTACTTTTTAAAATAATAGGTCAAATGTTTTTGTTTCATTGTTTGCTCTGCTTGAAGGAGGTCTGGTTTGCCAACTTTTTTCAGAGCTTTTGCTGGTACATCAGTTGGGCTTTTGGAAGGAACCTTTTCCTGATATCGTAGCAGCTCCCTCTGTGTAAAATTTCTCTTAATATTGGTGGAGGAAGGATTTTGGGAAGCAATTCCAATGAAACTGGCCAGAGAAAGAAGACCATCAGGCTATAGATGGGCGAAATGTGTTCCTCCAGATGGTGTTTACATGTAATTCCTATAGGTTCTAGTTGGGATATCTTATGGGGAAGGATGCTAGGAGCTACAATCCAACATAGTTGGAAGGACAGATTGTGATAGAGTAACCTAACAGGATGAGCGACAACAGCATCAGTAGCAAATGTCTTTCCAAGGTTGGCCCAGATGATTTGTTCTCCAGAGATGCTTTTTGTGAGGAAAATTATTATTTTAATCAGTGCTGTCAGTAGGGAAATCTTCCTCCTGGGGCAAAAATGCAAATTTGTTTATTAACTTGTAATTTTTTATATTGTGCTGTGTTCAGAGTTGTGTGTGCACGGTTAATTGCATATTAGGGCAGAGAAAATTCCCAAGGCGAAAGCAAGGCAATAAGAGAGAATGCTGTAAACATCTGTGCTGTACTCCGCAGTCCTTCCAACCAGCGGTGTAATGATCCTCCCAACCTTTGGCTTAACACTTTGCAAAAGAGCTGTGAAGGTATGAAGATAAGGCCCTTCTGAATAGATTAGGTTATTAAACCAGCACTCTTTAGAACAAAGTCCCTGAGTCGACTTCCTTTTTTCTTCTTCTCGCTTTGGTGACAACAAGAGCAAATGTGGGTTGTAACATCGAAAAATATCACCATTGATTCATCTTTGTAGTAGATTTAAGGACCCTTAAGATTCTGGTTCAGGGGAAGAAAGCAGCAATGCTGGCAAATAAAGATGTCTGTGGACGGAGCAAGCTCCTATTGCATCTCCCAGCTCCAAAAATCCTTGTGCTACATCTTCATCAGGAAATGGCATGGCATTTTTGTCGATTCTATTATTGTAGAAAAATTGCAATTAATCTCTTTTACTTGCCTTATCAGGCAATGCCTGCCTCCTCATCTGTGAAGAGCATTGGCACGATTTTCACACGGAGAAAGGAAGCGGAGACTTGATTTATGATATGTCACCATTGTTGCAAACTTCATTCGGGACTTAAACAGGTCTCCGCTGCTCTGAACTACAGTTATAATTAGAGTAGTGCCTGGGAGAGTACTTCCATGCCACTCTTCTGCCAGTGCAATTGTGAGTACAAGATGGGTTATGGTGGGCCTGATAAAGCCTTTGCTGTTTCAGTAGAAGAGATGGACAGGGATCCCAGGAATGGCTTGCTTAGGCACTGCTTCTTTAGTGGAATCTAACCATTCTCTGCCAGGGCCAGCCTTACTGTTAGGCAAGGTTTGTTGGCAGACTTTTGGAATACCATTAAAGGAGAGAAACTTTACAAGTCTGTTTATGCTACATATGGGAAACCAAGTGGGTTTTTAAAATTCAGAGACTCCAGAATGTCTTGGGTAACCCCTGTTCTGTTTGATGCGTCTTAAAAACGTCTGCTGTTTAACTTCTCTTTGCTCAGATGCCAGCTGGAGCAGAAGCACGTGCCAGCCAACGCGGCTTCTACACGGGGCCCATTTGAGATCATTCAGTGGGGTTCACCTGCAGCTGCTTGAAGGATTTCACTCTGTCCAGTCTTGCGAAGCCGCTTGCTGTCAAAGCTCCGCCTGCAATGCCTTTTGGCTCTTGGGGAAGATGTGTATCCAGGTGAACTGTACCAAGCCTCATCATTGTCAAGCTACCTGGACTGACAGCACCGACTCCATCTTGGTGTTTGTAACAAAGTCTGAGCGCACGATAGAGCCCCAGCTTGTGCAGGAGAGGAGAGCTCACCTTCCGACGTGGTTGGACTGGACAGGGAGGCCTCAGAGTGAAGCAAGGATACGAAGGTCCCTCAAAGAGTTACCTGTTCAGAGACCGCCATTGGCAAGTGCTGGAGGAAGCTCTTTAAAGAGAGACACAGGTCCCAGCGGCGGGAGTCCTGCTATCCACCCAGTTCCACTTCAGCCCTTGGATAGTAAATCTACCCCTCAGGATGTTGCAGAACCTCAGTCTTCAGATCAAGAAGCAAATCATCCCATAGACCACATTAATCCAGAAAAAACCCCACGGACAAACAGTGAAGAGCCAAGAAAGCCCAAACCTCAAAGCCTGCTTTCTCCAGTCAGCAATAATGTGAGCAGATCAAGTGACCTCACTGGGAGTGGCTCTCTGGGGGTAAGTGAATAACTGTGCATGCGATGCTTATGTCAACATTAATGTGCGTTGTATTAGGCAAAATGATTTTATGACCCTTCCTCAGTGGGTTGTATGTCCCGTTTGCTTGGTTTCTTCCTTCATACTTCATAGATGCTAAGGCGGTAACAGAAACAGGGTGTTCTGAATGAAGCGTGCTTTGTTTTGTTCTTAATTTCCCAGTCAGGCATCATTACAGGCCCTGCACACAACTTGATGGTAGAATCCCTATTCCTGGGAACTCCCACTGTTTGGAAACTCCTTCCTTAACTGTGTCTGGTGTGAGTACATTGTGGCTCTTGAGAGATATTATTCCCGCGCATCTGATTCTGTACACAGATTTCACAGTTTCAGGCCGTGCTGCCTCTGTGAAATGGGAACTGCCAGCTTGTGGAGCAGGATGTGGCCCAGAGCCAAAGGACACTGCTAGGAACTTGGAAGTGGCCTAGTTTGTGTGTGAAATAACCGTGGGGCTGAACTTTGCTTTGGCTGACTCAGCTGTCCCTCAGCCCTTGACTTCTTAGTAGTCACTTAGGAGCTGCTGCTTGGCTTCTCTGCTTCAGCAATAGATCAGTAATAATGCTTCCCCCAAACCGTAACCATCTGGTATCTCACCGGAGACAATCCCCCGAATGCCTGTCTGTTAAGACTGATGCTTTCCTCCTCTTGGTAGTCGGCAGTCATCTTTCCCTAATCTCCCTGCCAATTCTGACTGTTTGGAGGGCTATGTCCTGAGCCATCAGGAGTTCTCCTAAAGTTCCAGCCGAGTGGAGAATGTTCAATTAAGGTTCTTCAAGAAATTCTCTGGATTGTGATGTTTGGCTGCCGTTCTAGGCCCCTCTCCAAGAGTTACCCATAAAGACCCGCTTGCCACTTCTCTTTTGGTGAAACTTTCATAACGCTTGGCTTTCAAAATGACGGAATTTTCCCAGAGGCAAAGTTTCTTCGTAAGGAAAGAGGGGCATAATTTGCATAACAGCCACCTCTTTCCACTTGCAAGACCCAGCTGCGATTAGGTACTTTTAAAAGTGTGTTCCAAGCTGGCTGTTTTGCTTCTCATCACAACTTAAAGGTAGGCCTTTTAGTGCAAACAGTGTTGCTGTGTCTCCTCACTAATTGGGAGAAGTCTGCTTGTCTAAGGACCCAATTTATTTGGAATTTGAGATTTGTAATGCTATTCCTGACTTTAAGAGGACTAAGATATAAAATATATCCCCTCAAGAGAGCCAGCGGGCTGTAAGTGGTTAGAGTGTTGGCATATGACTCTGAAGACCTGGGTCTGATTCCCCCAGCTCAGCCATGAAACCTACTGAGTGACCTTGGGCAAGTCACACTCTCTCAGCCTCAGAGGAAGGCAATGGCAAACCTTGGGTTTTCCCAAGGAAACTCTAGGATAGTCACCATAGGTCGGAGTCAGCTTGAAGGCACATGAATGAATCATTAATTGGATTGGTCTACAGATCATTTTCAAAATGTTATAAATTTACAATAAAACAATAAAAATGACAGCTTATTTTAAAACTAAAATTGTGCAAATTAAGCACACTCCTTTCTTTGCACGACATTTTTCCTTCAATTGGCAGCCTTTGATGCAAAGAAGGCCACCTTATGAGACACAGAATGATGAGAGTTTTTCAACACAGGCCAGTTGTTCATGTTGGATAGAAAGCGGCCCAGATAATGTTCCCTACAGATTGAATAAAGTTGGCACTCAAGTAGATAATGTGCTAGCTAGCCTCATTGGCCCCAATGGCAGCACTATTATTTGAGGTCATGACTTAGAATCATGGAGTTGGAAGAGACCTCAAGGGCCGCAGTCCAATCCCCTACCATGCAGGAACTCACAATCAAAACACTCCCGAGAGATGGCCATCCAGCCTCTGTTTAAAGACCTCCAAAGAAGGAGACTCCACCACCCTCCAAAGAAGTGTGTTCCACTAGCAAACAGCAATTGTTGTCAGGAATTACAGGAATTTATTTTCCTGTAGTTTGCATCCATTGCTCTAGGTCCTGTTCTCTGGAGAAGCAGAAAACAAACTTGCTCCCTCCTGAAATATTTAAACAGTGCTATCATGTCACCTCCTAACCTCCTCTTTTCCAGGCGAAACATACCCAGACCCTTCACCATTTTAGTCGGCTTGAGGTCTCTTGGCTTTTGGCATCCACGATGGGGGGAAGGTCCAGAACAGAACCACCACAGATACTAAGGTCCAGCTCTAATGTTTGGAACGAAATGAAGGGTGAAACAGTTCATTAGATTTTGCTATCGCACGGCTGTTGTCCAGGCAAGCTGGAAAAAAATGTCCATGTTTCATTCTTCACACTCTGCCAGCATTAAACTCTTGCCACCTGTTAGGGCCGGAGAGGAGGGAGCGCCTCGCTGAGTGGAAGTGATGCCAGCATCAGGCTGGGGGAGTTATTATTCATTTTTGGTGCTAATGTCAGAGGCACTTGTGTTTGGGTGCCTGTGACATTCACGTAACAGCTACCCAAGCTGTTGCAACTGACACCCGAACCGAGGGCGAGCGGGGGAAGGAAGCGCATTTTGCCAATAACGAAACATTTCATTTTGAGGGCTTGGAAAACACAGTTTCCACACCGCAGGAACACTTCCTTGCAGGAAGGTATCTTTACGTTTATCGCGCAGATAAAAAAAACCAACAGTCTGGCCAAATTGGCGCGTCTTCATTAGAGCGTGTCGGATTTTGTTGGTTTTGACTTTTATTTCCTTCTGGTCCGTGGATGATTTTGAAATGCCGTACTGCACATTTGGTCAATGGCTCCTGTGGGGCTCCGTGGAGAGAAGCATTCAAGCACAGAGCTGATTAAAGTGACTGCTGCATTACTGCAGTATGGCTGCAGACGCAACCCTCCAACGGTTGTGGTTGCTGCGTTGCAACAGATACAAAGCAGGAAGCACTAGTTACAAAATCCTTCACCTGTCTTCATGGAATTCAGGTGAAGTTAACAGTTTCTTCGCTCCTGCTTCATTTGCGATTCACAAGTGTATTAACTTTGAAAGGGCACAAGATGTGTTCAGGCTTTAGGGAGCTCTCAATCTCTTTCTTGAGTAAGACGTTAAGAAAAGCAGGTGGTGGGACTGAGACCTGTTCTTAATGATGCATTGCCTGACTTTGGCTACACCAGTAAAGTTATTGCCCTAGTTTATATTTTACCATTTGTCTTCTGACCAATCCTGGTTTTTCTATGATTTGTAGAATGCTGAATCTGACCATTGAATTGTGAGACCATACATTGGATGAAGAGGAATTTCTACCACTTCTGTTATTCTCTGAAATTATGTTTACTCCAAGCTATTTCTTGTTGTGTGCCTTCAAGTTGTTTCCAACTTATGGCAACCCTCGGGCGAATTGGTTAAGAGGTTTTTAGGGGTTCAGAGTGTGTGACTTGCCCAAGGTTACTCAATGGGTTTCTGTGGCTGAGTGCAGAATTGAACCCTGATCTCAAGAGTTGTATCTCAAACCCCCAACTAGAAGAAGTCATACTGTCCCACGCAGAGCTGGCTTCTGTTGATTTTATTTTACCTAATGGATTCTATAACCATTAAAGCATTTCAGCCTTGTCATTATAAAGGCTGCCTAGCAGCTCTCTGCATATTTTGTTTCATGGCCAAGATGGCTATTCCTGAATATGTTGCCTAGTTGCTCTCTGTTTCCTACTGATAAAGGAACTTGAAACCTTCCCCCAAGGTAGAGGCAGCTCTGAGTTTACAATGGGATTTTATATTTTCAAAATAGGAGGGACAAACTTCTTTTTCGCCACCTCTGTGACTAGGAGCTGCTCAAGTGAAACCCAATACATTACCAAACAAAGCAGGGGTAGGCAGCGGTAGTAGTCAGAGGGCCCAGATTTTGCTTGCATGGGCCACAGTGAGCTACAGTTTCCCATTTTCGGCTGGAAATGAAAATATCTGTAGCCATTTTTTCTTCCGTCACACCTCAATATGTGGGGCAGACAATATGACAACTGGTCTTCCATCTTGCCTGATGCTCTTTAATGTTTGCATACATGGCAAATGCACCTGTGCATTTGAGCAGCCTTTTTACAGCTATTAACTTACATAGATTTTGGAATTTGTCTTATGGCTCTTTCTCTTGTGATGTGGCTGACGTGCCTTTTATCTTCATCGGTGTTTTTTTACTCAGTTTACTCCCCTCATTTAAATCCCCATGACTTTTACACTGTGATCAGAGTTCAAGATTCTCCTGGGTATGTTGAAATGTGCCCTTTGCCCCTGACATCATCCCAATTGACGCTGAAGGCTGCGTGTCTGCTGGATACACTGAGAAATCACATTTCATCAGTTAGAAAAGCTTGCATTTTGTGAAATTGAAAAACACAATTTCTTGGAACAGAAACCCCCCATTAAAATTCTCTGTACTTGCTGCACATGTCAGAAGTGTGTATACCTCTGTTTGAGGGATAAATATCCTGAAGGCACAATGTCCCATCTGGACTTGGAAGATAAGCAGGGCCAGGCCTGGTTAGTGCTTGGATGGGGACTGCCAGGGAACACCAGGGGCTGACAGCTCTGTTTCTGAGGAAGGCAGCGGCAAGCCACCGATGAGGATTCCTTGCCTAAGAAAACGCTCTGCAATTCATGGGATCGCTGTGACAGGTGACATGAAGGCAAATGCATCTGTGCGTTTGTGCGTGTGCACACATAACGCACACCTACATTATGGATGAGTAAACTCTTCTCGATTCAAAACAGGCTTAATAGGAGCTTTCTTGATGAGTGTTTTGATACAGGCTGTCTGTCTCCCAGTATTTCCCCCCCAGTATCTTGATTCATAACATCTGAACGTGACAAACTGGGGGGGAGATCATATACTGAACCAGGTAATCAGTACTGTCACCAACATTCGTAATTCAGGTTGAATCAGTCTAAGAGACCATACACACCAGTGATCACACCCCTCACCTGCGGCACATTTTGGGTAGTCTCTATCAGGACAGATGTCTCTCTTGCATTTTCTGATGTTAGATCAAAGATCCACTTTGCTGACCATTTACATTCCAGTGGGTTTCATCTCTTGAGCAGAGCCATCTTGCTAAGAGAAGTCCCTTAAATGAAGAGTTCTAACCCGGAGCTTTATGTACCGATGTTCTTGCTCCCAGTCACCATAATCACACATTTAGGGTCCTCACATGGACCTTTTAAAGTTCTGCCCTTCAAAGTCTTCTACAAGAATGTGTGTTGCAGAAAACCAGTCCTTAGCTTGTAGGTACTTCTCTGCGCTGCAGTTTACATCTCCAGGTGATGCAGCACAGAGGAGATCATTTTCAGAAAGTATGCAGCATATACGCATAAGCCCAGTTAAAGCTGAAATGTCCAGGTTTTGCTGATCCAGGCTTTTCAGTGGAATGGGCAGGGCTTGGAGAAGGAATTTTCTGATGAAAGAAAGGAAATGGTTTTCATCTGCTCCCTGGGGTTGTTTACCCTGGTCTGAGCGGTCTGTCACGGCACTCCAACCTGGTAGCATTATAAGGGGCTAAAACCTACCCCTCAATTAAGTTCTTGGCTGTAAGGCTAGAAATGTTTGCCTGCTGGATGTGCTGCTTTTGAATAAGAACGGAAAAAGAGATCTGTTATCTTCTGTAGCCAGGGTGGGCAACTATATACAAGGCAGGGGCCATGTTTCCTTCCTGTGCCCTCCCATTGGGCTGCAGCTATGTGTTTCCATATGTCTAAGACACAATGTCACTCCTGGACACTATTTTGGCTAATTTTCACCTACTTATACATGAGTATATACAGTAAATTGAGGGGTTTTGGTTTGCAGATTCAGAACATATATCCATTTTGTTCAACAGGACTCATTAAACTGGGATTTTCAACACGATTTAGATTGGCATACCTTGAAAGGCAAGTTAAAACCTTTATATTAAACAAAGTGCCATCCGTAGGATTCCTAGGGCTAAGTTTCATGTATCATTAGAAACCATGTTGGTTTTTAATAACAAGTTGGGAAAGAAACGCTGCAATCCAGGTACAGTCGTATTATCTGATGAAACTCAGTGTCTAGGTTATGCCATCAAACGGATAAAATTCCTGCTGAGGCCATTCAACAGGATTGGTGAAAAAAATCTTTGTAGCTGTCTAGTTTAAGAGTCTGTTTCTAAATGCCATGATTTCTTCCTCTTCCCCTCTGTCTCGGTTACAAATACTAGGATCCTGAAGAAGAGCCTACACCAGGACCCTCTCTAGCAGCTCCATCCCCCAGCCCAGTTGGGAACTCTGAGCAAGCGAAGCCATCCAGCAACGCTTCCGTCCAGCCTTCCTCCTTGGAGGAGGCCCTTCCAACTTCCAGTAACTTTCAGGCAAAGGATGCTGGGAAGGTACAGCAAGTTACTTCTGTTCCAACAGGCACCCCCATGAACAATAGCGTTACAGCGGTCCCCGCCAATCCTGCCGTTCTGCCCAGCACTGCTGCCCCAATGCCAGGTAAGAGCTATTTTGGGCAGAAGAGGGTACAGTAAAGTCCTTTAAAGTCTCTTGGCAAGTGTTCTTGCCAAGAGAGAGCTTTGAGACAGGTTTTCTTCTGGTTTTTAAAATCACAGATTTTGTCATTTCTTCTTAACCCCTTGATTCTGTTGCACCAGATCATTGGAGAGATCATGCTGATCTTTCCTCATCTGCTCTTTCGTGAAGTACCTCTCTTGACTACTTGTTTCCTTGTATGCAGTCATTGCTAAACAGTATTTATTAGCTTCGTTTAGATGAAGCAAATGAAGTAAATAAACAGTAGCAAAGAAACATTCAAACTCTTCTAGGACTATCTATAATCCAGCCTTCAGTTACAATCTACTTTTATGTATTAATTTTTTTTAACTTTCATTTGACTGTTTTATATTTTCTCATTCCAGCTTTCTTACTTCCCTCCTCAGGCAACCTAGTTGGGACTTTCACACCAACATCTCATGCCCAAATGCTCCAATACGGCCCTTTCAGATATTCTCCACAGACATGGCTACATTGGCCATGGTTTTGCCTTTGTATCTGATTTATTTATTCCCCTGCCACTTGGTGCAGACAATACTGAGCTGCATGATTCAATATAAGGCAGATTCTTATGTTGATTTTCCCCCTTCTCTTTCTTCTTTAAAATGGGTGTGTGTTTTCAAAGCATTTCTTGGTGTTGAAGCTGGAATGTCAGATCACTTTTGTTGTGCGGCTGACCTGTTTCAAAGAAACTGCAATATTTCTGAAGTTGGAACAAGGCTCAAAGATCAAATTCAGTGATAGCATACCATATGGAAAGGCCCAGAAAGTTTTATGGGTTCTGCATACCTGCTCAGCCCTTGAAAACGTTTCTCTCTTTTCATCTCATAATACTGTGAATTCTTGGTTTGTTTGCAGAAGTATAAGTTTACAGTTGAATAAATAGAGGCTCTTGTCTCGGCAAGAGGGAAGTTGGATTGTCTCCTGAAATGTATCTGCTTTATGCTCTTTTCATCCCCGCTGCATCTGACTGAAAGGCCCCTCGGTGAATACAACACCTGTGTTGATCTCCCAGAAAATAGCAGAGATTTTATTATCTGGGTGGTGTTATGTGTTTGTATTCACCTTGCCCTGAATCTTATTGTGGATTCCCAGTTAGAATAGACCCATTGAATCAGTGGGATTTAAATATATGTTAACTCACTGTTCAGCAATTGATTTAAAGAGTCTGCTCTAGTTGGAGCAAATGCCAGTAAGACTTAGCCCCTTGAGTCTAAAATCCAAAATGGCACTTGCACAGAACGGATGAGATTTTACAGGTCAATCATTTGTACCTTTTTGTTTCCAAACCATGATAATCTGCAAATGATTGATGTGTCTGGGGTTGTAAAATGCAGTTTACTTCACATCCAAATGCATTTAAATATCTAAGGCTCCAGCTGTATTGAGTCTGTAAAAGGTAACTTAGAAGTGTGTAATTTTTTCCTCCACACTGGCCCATTTTGGATGTAATCGTAAAACATGATTGATCACTGTGTGCACAAGCAACAATAAGCTTGAAACTCATGTCCTCCTTCCCGCATTCTCACTTGCATTGTGGCTGAAAAAGTACCAAATGTTTTCACTTCCTGATTTAAATAAAGAATTTATTGTTACATCACAAGTGGATTTGGAGTCTGATTTGTCCAAGCAGGATCAGATCATAGTTAAAACCAGTTAGAGTTCCTCAGTTCATAAGTAATGACAAACCCTATTAGTTTGAATGCAAAAATAAAATAAAATAAAAATCCTGGCCTCTTCCTTTCAGATATGCTGAGGGTACTGAGTCTTGAATCTCACTGGAGCTCATGCGCATAACACGAAGCCATGGTTTAGTGTTGTATCCAAACAAGATTGATCTTATTTCTACAAGTATCCAAGTGTAAGAATGGAAATTGTGAAAAGAAAATTCTCCTTGATGCTCTTCTGACCTTTGATTGTAACTCTCTCTCTCTCAGTTATTAAGAAACTGGCCGTTTCTGCTGGAGACAGTGTCCAAGTAACTCTGCCAAAGAATGAAGTGGAGCTGAATGCGTACGTCTTGCCTCCACCTCCTAAAGGTAGGATCCAGGGCTGTTTTACAGAGTATATGGTAGTAAACTTGAATTTGCAACTAGACAGTGAGAGCTAGCATGGTGCTATAATGTGAGCATTGGAAGAGAACTTTGGAAGACCAGAGTTTGAATCCCTGCTCAACCTTAGCAGTCCCCTTGATCTTGAGCAAGTCACACACTCTCAGCCTCAGAGGAAAGCCGTGACAAACCTCCTCTGTGTAAATCTTGCCAGGAAAGCCCTGGAATCATTCTAAGTCTGACTTGACTTAAAGGCACATGACAACAATAACAGATGTCTGGTAGAGATGCCTGTCTTTTCAGTATCAAGTTAAGATTAATTGTAAAGATGATAACTGTCAGCCAGATCTGCTTTGAGTCAAAGGACCATGGCAGCTGAAAAAAAACCCCATCTGGACTAACTGCCAGATGTATTCGCCTCTTCTAAGCCACTTGCTTGCACAATGACTTTAAGTCCCATTGTATCCATTAGATTTATATAAGACTTACTTTATCATTCATGATTCTATTCTTATTGGGACTAGCAGCTGGACTTAGGCCATTGCCACCACATACTGACTTCCACTTTAAATGGCATTTGGGGTGCCTCCAAAATGCAGACATAGTGTCTGAGTAAGCATAGAAATGGCACACAGAAGTATAAATACCTAGTATACAGTATTCTGTTTGTTTAAAGATAAATTGCTATTTCTGCATCAATTTCATTTGACTTAAAATAGATTTCACTGCAAATAGTAAGTATAAATGATAAGAATCTCAAGTAAATTCCTTTTTTATGGCATCTGAAATAAACATGAATCAGTAGAGGTTTGTGTCTTACTTACAATTGTTTCTCAAGTTTTGTTCTGGAAACAGTCTTTTAACCAGCTTTAAAGTCTCTTTAATTCTGATTTAATTAGTTTTGACACAATAGCATATTTATATGAATGGATGTGGTTTTCCAGGATTTGGCAAAAAGCATGCTTATTGTAAGATGAATAAGCGAATAAGCCTGAAGTCATTTCCATGTTTATTTCCAAATATAAGCTTATTTGAGTTATCTTTTTCTTGTATCTGTCTAGTATATCTTCACTGAAATGCAGGCCTGCCACAGATAAAAACAATACAGCATAGGAGTCCAACATAAAATTGGTGCAATTCTTTAAGCCAGGGGTTGGGATTCTGTACATCTTGGTGTTAGAATCACAGAATCTTAGAGCTGGAATGGACCACAACCGCCGCCTAGACCAACCCCTTGCCATGCTGGAATACTCCTAAAAGATGTCTAACTAAGCTCTCCTTAAAGACCAGCAAAGGTGTTTAAAAATGCATAAAGAAACTGTGCATCTCATATGGCTCTTGCCATCCCCTGAGAACTCCTGGGGTGTTTTTGGTCAAAAAACATGCTTTTTGGGGAAAGAGAGGAAACCAACTCTGCAGGGCACAGTTTTATGTTATTTATTTAATTTGTATACTTCCTTGCTCCTGATTTGGATCTAGTTTTGCCCATAAATGTTGTTTTCATTGGGGAACAGTTAAAAAATAGTCCATACGAGACTGGAAGGTATTTCTGGTTGCCTGCAATGAGAGCGGACAGAGCTAAAAATCTGCATTTTTTAAAAGAGACTTTCAGTGCGTGTTCACCCTTGCCTTAAGCTTAGATTTGGAATCACCTGAAGCAGCTTTGGTTATTCTTTGTTTCTTTTGATGGCGGCCCTCCTAACATCTGATCTTCTTCCCTTTAGGAACCAGCTACTCCTATGACTGGAGGCTGATCACACACCCCACAGACTACAGCGGGGAGATGGAAGGCCAGCACTCCCAGATCCTCAAGTTATCTAAGGTGAATTGCTGCCTAACAACTTTTCGTTTGAGTCCACCATCCTGAGAGAGCTGTCGGCTGTCATTTTCATTATGCAAGGTTGAAGCTAAATGAGGCAAATGTAGCAGAGAGTCATTATTTATATGCTTTACATTTCCAGACTTTGAGCCTGTCTGATTCCATATTATTCTGGCTGACAGCACATCTCTAAGGTCTTAGCCAGAGCTTTTTCTCATCGCTGCTACTTTCTGTTTAACGAGAAACATCAGTGGCTCAACCTGGCTTGGACTTTATATATATATAAAGGGAAGAATTGAGTGACTGAAAACCTACTTTGTATATACAAAGTAGGCTTTCAGTTGCTGAAGTCTTCTCTTTCCCTTCAAATAAGCAGAAACATTTGGGCCAGGTACAGTGTTTGAATACTCATGTATATAGGACCTTTTAGTGGTAACAGTTGTGAATTTTCTAGTAATCAGTAAGATCTACATAAGATATTTGCTTTGATACTGTTAAAGTGAAATGGCAGCCGCCTTCAACCAGCCCATTCTTCAACAGGGCAGGAAAGAAAGAATCTCTTTATCTGGGCCATCAAGAAAGCTCAGGGCAGGAGGTTGAATTACGGCAGCTAAATTAGGCAGCTAGGAAAACCTAGAATAGATCTCTGGGAGAAAGCTTGTGTTCTTTAGTTCTGAGTTGCATCTGCAAACCTTTCTTTCTGTTCCTCTTCTTTCTGTACCTGGGACTAATGTGGGTCTGGTTGGTCAGTTTCTTTCCAGGGCTTTTCAGTTGCTGCTCAGTTCCTTTCTCATCCACTCTGGGTACAAAAGCACTTTCTTGCCCAGGGGTGAGCAAAGTGTAGGCTGCAGGTTGTGTCAAACCGTGTTATATCTACAGTGTAGATGTACCTTCAGTGAATTAACAAGAGTGTAGCCTTGCTCACATGTTCCATTTTTCTTTGCCAGCTCACAGTGGGACTGTATGAATTCAATGTGATAGTAGATGGCGATAATGCCCATGGAGAAGGAATGGTGAATGTGACGGTTAAACCAGGTAAGCTCTGTCGCTTCATTACGTCCCATCAGCTCATGCATTATACCTGCCCTGGGTTCACTGTAAAATAGCTAGCTGGATTGAAGAGGTCTGAGAAGTATGCTAGATGTCGTGAATAGATACTGAACTGAAGTTAATTCGAAGAGAAGCTTTGTGGAGGAGAGAATCAGATGAAAGGGCACGGAAGACTGCCCCATTATACTTTCTTCAATGCCTATGTTTTTGTTGATCTAATATATATATGTTTCATAGTGTAACCTCACAGATTGAGCACAGAGGCCTCCAAGGGAAGGAAAATGGCAGTGGCCAGCCAAGCAAAGTTGATGTCTATTCTTAACCTTTTACCACAAGTTGCTTCTCTACTGGAGCATCCAACAAGTCCATGCACACATGCTATACCTCCCCTCACACACTCACACAGTTTATGCTGCCTGCATGTGAGATGACAGTAGTCATAGACTGTTTCTGCTCAGGCTTACTTTGAATATTAAATACGAGGCTCATGTCATAACTATTCTCTCTTTTTTACCTGCTTGAAAGAACTGAGGCTGCTTCTGTGAAGGTCGTAAAATAAACAATATAACAGTGGAGGCACTGATTTCCCTTGCATATCCATTTGTTTCTTTTATCCTGCATTTGTCTCTTGTTACATGGGTTATGCCCATTTTAGGGCATCTGAAATACTTGCAAAACTGGTGAATACAATAGTAGGATATGCATACCATATTTGGCTGGCATTGTTTGCCAAAATAGCCAGTTTCTGGTAGCATTCCCCTCCCTTTCAATACAATTCTATGCATGTTTGTTGCAAAATAAGTCATACTGTGCTTACATTCAGGTAAGCGTGCTTAGAATTGCAGCCTAAATCCTTGATCTTGGGTATCTAGTATGCTGTTTCTCCTTGTTTAAGAATAACAGAGATAAAAGCATTTCAAAAAATGGTTACAAATGAGCTGGACTCAAAAATCTTTTGGTACAAACAGTCGAGCCTGGCAACCAATAGCTCTGAATATGTTTTATACAATTTAACAAGAAAACCATTTGTCCTGGGGCTTCTCCATTTCTCATGGAGTCAATAATTGTTTTAATCTCCTTTACTCAAGAGGGAACTGCCAGAGATTCCTTATGCTTGTAGATCTAATTTGAAAGATGTAAGGTTGAGAAGACTTGTTCCCTCCCTCCCTCCCTCCCTCCCTCTCTTTCTTTCTTTCTTTCTTTCTTTCTTTCTTCTTTTGTTTCTTCCCTTTACTGGTCAACCAGGGAGCTTGGAGTATCTGAACCACTTGCCAAACAGCATCCAGCCTCAATCTTGTTTTCCAGATACGGGGCTTATTTTGGATGGGGGGTAGGCATGGTGTTCAGGGCACGTGGACCAGCCATGGCCAAAACAGGTTACCAAGCCCTCGTCTTTAGCCCAGACGTAGCAAGGAAGAAGGAAACTCTCCCATCTTGCTCTGAGATTTACAAAGCTCAGAGCAATCACAGAGATGCCATCTTCCCAACTCCAGACAAGACAGAAAGCCTTGGCTGCTTCTCGTTCCTCTTGCCAGAGACTGATGATCCATTTCAGGGTGGCAAACAGAAATGCAGAACCCCCTGAGTATGCCCATCATGAGCTGTGCCAATTTCTTACCATTTTCTGCCTCTCTGAAAAAGTCATAAGCTGTCTCCAGCTGCAATCACTCGTCTCCCTGAAGGAGAGGAATGAAATCTTGTGAGGAAAGGTTAGATCTCATTTGTCAAAGGAAAATGGCACTGACTGATGTAACAGGGCAGCAGGTTATTAAAGTGATGTGTTGCTCTGAGAGAGAGGGAGCTGCATGCTAGCATCTGGCCTGAATCTGAGCTTCTGAAATATCTTGTCTAAGTTGCCTAATAATCCATTGGTTGAAATACAGTTTTACATTAATTTCTGCATTTATTGATTTAAATTATTACCATATAACAAGCTTGGCAGCAGAGGCACATCTGTGGTGCTTTACTTTCAGCCGGTGTGTTCTTTCATGCTTGCTACCATCCATTTTACTTCTTATGTAAGATTACTTGCAAAATAGCTTTCCTCAGCATGAGATGAAGCAATGTAGGCATCCCTCTTTTTTGAGGGGATACGCTGGGAGGCTGGTGCTGTCCATGAAAGAATTTGGGACAGCGTCTCCATGTGGTCCTCAGAGATTTTTTTGTGGGACCCTCCTGAAGTGCCTTCCAAAAATGCAGGGTGGGGGCAAATTACCCAGAAGTGGTCCGCCATTGGCTCACTGACCATTTCCAATTGCTTGTGTAAGATTGTTTGCCAACCCTTGGTTTAGATCAGTGTAAAAGAGCTCCCAGCATCCCACAGGATTGTCTTCTCCCTGCACGGAAAGGGAAGGAATGGGCCTGGCAGGCTGCAATAGCCAATGGTGGACTTCTAGAGTGGAACATGCCAGCCCTGGGATCTCCATTTCCCACTAATCCCAGAGAAGTGGGAGCTGGTTGTGGTTATGCAACATGATAGTAACGCATGTATTTATTTTGAGAAAGTTGTTCCCCCAAAGGGCCGCTAGGTGCTGCAAGTGGTGCTTCGGATGTGCAAGCGAGCATCCAGGCTCCATTCTGGAGTGACAGAAGGAGGGCAGTGTCTTTAGCTGAGCCTGTAGCAAGTACCTGTCTTTCAGACCCCCAAATTGTCTTATAACTAGTCTTTCTAAAATCCTTACAGTCGTCCTGCAAGGCAGGTTAACAGTATTGCACCCCTGTACAAATGGGTAAGGGAGGGAAAGAGAAGAAAAGGCTTGGCTAAGGCCATTTACTTACAGCTGGTGCCTAAAATAAATTTGAACCACCATTCCACCCATTTCATGTTTGTATATTTCCAACAGACCGGTGAAGGGCAACAGCAACCTCTCCCTTTGCAGATGGTGGTGTGAGGTGCTCAGAGAGCGTAGTTCCTTAAGGCCATCTAGCAACTTAAGGCATGGCTGAGATCTGCTCCATACATTTTCTGGTTCATAATTAAGTGTCTTAGCTGTCTGTTATGAGTAACTTCACAGGGAAGTAGTTGTTTTGCTCTGTGTTGAAGCAAAAGTAACCTGAAAACAACCTAGTGCACCGTAAAGGCCAGGTGACATAAGCTTTTGTGGACCAGGATGGAATTAGATCAGTGGGTGCAGTGTATGTATGCCAGCCATCTGTCAGTATATCCCCAAGTCAGGATAACAATTGGGTTGGCAGTCCTTATGTCATAATAAATTCTTTAAAGCAAAGAGTATTGGTAGCCCTAACCACAGTAGGCGCAAATGAATCAGTGGGATTTATTTGGGTGATTCTCAATCCATGGTACTTGGTTGAACTTCAGTTCCCAGAAGCCCTAGCTAGCCTAATAATAGTGAAGATTCTGGAACTTGGGGAAATCTGGAGGAAAAACCATTGATTAAATCAATTGATTTAATGGGTTTACTCAAATTAGGACTACCAATAATACAGACTTTAAACTGTCACAGGACTGATTTTTCATAGAATGCAGACATTTTGTGAGAGCTCTCATGATCTTTTTGTTATTGCAGAACCTCGAGTAAATCAGCCACCCGTGGCCATTGCGTCTCCCCAATTCCTGGAGATCTCACTGCCAACCACCTCTACAGTCATTGATGGCAGCCGTAAGTACTTAATGCAATTGGTGCAAATTTGTTTCTACAGGCATGACAGAAACATTTAAAAACATTTAAACAACTTCATCTATATAGCGCTTCATACCGCTGCCAAAGCAGTGTCTAAGCGGTTTACAACTGTAAGCTACTTGCCTCCAACAATCTGGGTACTCATTTTAGTGACCACAGAAGGATGCAAGCCTGAGTCAAGCTTGAACCCTTTTGTTGGTATTGAACTCATAACCTTATGGTTTTGAGTGAGTGATGGATTGTTTGTTGATCAGCTCTGCCAATAGTGTTACTTAAACCAGGAGTTGGCAACTGTGGTAGATGTGCAGGATACATGATCTGCCTTAAAAAAGAAAAATCTCCACTTCTGGTTTTAAAAACAAACATTTTTTACACTAGAACAGTGGGGGGGGGGGGGGGGGTTTCAACATATTTAAAAGTATAGCTGCTCCTTCTGGAGCTTTCCAGGAGAAGCAGTTCACCTTCCTTTGTGAACAGAAAAAGGACTATCGAGAAAGTCTGGAGGGGACCAGGACTCTGCTTTGTCTGAGCCTGACTGAAACTAAGATTTTAGTGGTAAAAGTTCTATGCAGAAGCTTATGGATTTTTTTAGGACCACCACCATGTTACACCGAGGTATGCTTATTAAGCAATGTATTTCAAGCATGTAAAGCAAAGCTCAGTTTTGTGATTTCAGTGTTTAATTCCACTTTCATTTTCAAGGTGTTTAAAAAGTGCAGACTATTTAAACTTTTAAGTCCCATCAAGTTGCATTTAAGTATGAACACTGGTTGGAGATAAGATTGTGGAGGAAGAAACTGAATGCATGTTCAGTTGTACCCATGCTTACGGTTTTTTGAAGTCCAGGAGAGGCTGCGGTAATGATTTCTTTTTGTAGAGGAGGCACACAGTAGTTTGCTGCTCAATAGTCTTTAGTGGGGAGATGAGGTCTTTCTCAAGCATAGAAGTGGAGTTATTACCAGTTTGGATGTTTCCCCACCATGCATTCAAAGTACAGCTGAGATATGTGTAGGCCTGCTGAGGCAAAAGCAGATGATTCCTCCCTTTGCCATCGACATCATCAGAGGGAGGGAGAGGCCTGCCAGCTCCATCAGGTCTGGCCTAGATTAAGAAGCTGAGCCCTCCCTCCAGTCCATCTGCCTTGGTCCAGGCCTCAGAAAGAGAGAAGAACTTTTGGACCTGATCCCCTTCCCCAACACCATTCCCTTCTCCTTTTGTGTCATGTCTTTTTAGACTGTAAGCCTGAGGGCAGAGGACCGGCTAATTAAAAATAATAATTGTAAGCCACTCTGATAGCCTTTAAGGCTGAAGGGCGGGGTATAAATACTCAAATAATAAATTTTGAAATATAATCAGGTTTTTTTTCACTTGTGAAAGTCTCTATACTTGCCCAACAACATTAAACTGGACTTGTTGGAAATTAAATATTACATAAGATTTATTGGAAGTGTTGTTATCGTTTTTAAAAATGCAAGAAAACAAAACTTCTGATTTGTCTGTTTTCACTGAATCAGAAAGTACTGACGATGACAAAATAGTCAGTTACCACTGGGAAGAGCTGAAGGGCCCACTTCGAGAGGAGAAGGTATCTGCGGACACTCCCATTCTGAAACTGACCAACTTGGTACCAGGAAATTACACCTTCAGGTAAGACAAGGCAGTCTGCTATTGTGTTTCTGGCTTGACTTTTCCAAATCTAAAGCATGATTTTAACATATATGACATAAAGCAATTAGTGAAATGAAAACCTAATATCTCAGAAAGCTAGTTTATCCTTTTGGGTATTTTTTTTATCCCTCCTAAGGAGGCTGCTACTGTGAGCAAGTAACACAACAGCTGGCAAGTCACAAAACAAAGCTTGCTGAACTTTTCATTATTTATTAACCATGTTTTGTTTGTACACTGGTCGTGGAGGCTCTTGTATTCATAAAATGGTCAGCTTCCTTGTTAACCTGTTTGAGTTGACTAAGTAGCTCAACTTAGAACGGGTAAAAAATCAGTCAACAAAATATACAATTGGATCAAACCCCTTTCTAACTGTCCCTTTAAGATACATCACTGAAAAAGATAGGATTTGGCATAGCCTACCTATTAAACGGTACCATGAATATCTCAAATGGATTACTGAATAGGGATAAAACGCTCAGGAACAAATTGATTATTCTAAAGCCCTAAACTGAAAATGAATAAATTTGGCGGGGATATCTTTAGATGAGTTCCTTTTATAAAAGGTTCAGGGTTGCTTGAGAAGAGTTATCTGTTAATAATTCAATTTTCTTTGGATTTAGTGTGGCTGGCATCTGTTTGATAGTTACAGAGAAAAGGTTATTTTGAGTGCAGCTGCCATTTGCTTTGTAGTGGAAATATTCAAAGTGTTGAAAAAGGAAAACATATTCCTAATACAGGTGCTAAGCCTCACAAAGCATCTTTTTCAGTGTACTCTGCACGCAATATACGTAGTTCAATTGCACATCCCAGTGTTGTGTTGTCCTTCTGTGGAGGGAAAAAACTCAGTAACATTCTTTGTATGTTCTTTTCTTTTCTAAAGAGCTGTTTCCTGGCTTGCTTTGCCAGTTATTTTAAATAATTAACTACTTGTCTGATTCCTATTACAGGCCACTTCCTATGGAGATGTAGAATAGAATCACTGTACAGTAAATGATCTATCTGCAGAGCCTTGGTTGCACAGATTTCCGTACTTGAAGTTAGCATTGGCCCTTGTGCCACGCAGCTGATTTTCTTAGTTACTAAGAACTCGCCCTGCTTCTCCTTTTGTTGATGCCTAATAAGGTTTTTCAGATGTTTATGAAATGATTTATTTAATGTTTTTTGAGAGCCTTTTAGAAGGTGGTTCTGGTTTTGGCAGTGAACGCTAGTCTCAAACAGTTTACAATTGCAAGTAGGTCATATAAATTGGGCGATCCACAAACTTGTGTCATTACTCCCGCTCGCTGGCTTTGTATGGGGAAGTCTGAAAAACAGTGACTAAAGATTTCCACAGAATCACAAGACGCTTGTTAGCATACAGAATATGACACACACATATATATTGAAAGTGTAGTTTGCATCATCACCTATTTATCATGATCCAGAAACTATTACTCAGGATATTCCTGCATACTAATCTTATGAGCAGCAAATGTGGCAGCAAAACTGGAAGGGTTTGAATATTTCAAGGCTGACATACCAAAGTCTGAGTTTTCATCCATCTAGCCCTTCATTGTGAATTTTGGTCCTTTGTTTATTTTTATAAATGTTTGCAGACCATTTTTTTGGGCCAAGGCCACCAATGCTAAACAATATGATAAAACTGGAATACAATTTTAATTGTCTCTCCCTTACCCAAAATGCTTGTGACCAGAAGTGTTTTGAATTTTAGATATTTGTTTAGTTAGTTATTTGTTTGGCTTTGGAATACCTGTATTTGCATATACATACATAATAAGGTATCTTGGAAGTGGGACCCAAGTCTAAAAACAAAATTCATTTTATGTTTCATACACAACTTATACACATAGCCTGACGGTAATTTTTAAAAAATATTTTTAAAGTAACGTTGTGCCAAGTTTGTATACAGTGAACCTTCAGAAAGCAACAGTATCACTACCTCTGCCGCACATGAAAAATATTTTGGGTTTTGGAATATTTGAGATTTTGGCATTCTGGATAAAGGAGACTCAAGCGTCTCATACACAAGCAGTCCTTCAAGTAACTTGGCTCAGAAACATGTAAAGGTCAAAACCAGTGCTTTGAATTGGGCCTGCAAATGCACCAGTAACCAGTGCAATGTATGGAGAATCTGGTGAAATTATTTCAACCACATAGCCCCAACCAGCTGATATTACCAGACCATCATCATATAATTTCATGTGTGCTGTGAGTATTACTAATGCACACATGAATTTGCCTTGCAGAGTATGTCAGCTAGTGGTGCAAATAAAGGGGTAGTACTTGAGCAATGAGGCTCAAGTCCCCCCTGAACCATGAAATCCGCTAGGCCAGCTGCACTCACTCTCAGCCCGACCTCTCATAGGGTTTTTGTGAAGATGAAATAGAGAGCAGAGGAGCCTTGTGTGCCATCTGGAGTTCATTGGAGGAAAGACAGAATATAAAAATGGAACCAAAAAAAAATTAACAAAACCTGCTTAAGGCTAAGTGCACACGACTCATGTGCTCTAATACTGAACTAGGATGCTTCTGTGTGAAAAAGGGAGCTGTCTGTTGAGGAGGTTAAAAATTATAACGCAGTTGCCAGCTGTCAGTTCAATTCTGAAACGTCCCTCTTGCTCAAGGACTTGTTGGTTGTCACCATCTGTAAATGGAATCAGTGACTTTGGAGTTAGTCCACGGAAGTGTGTGTCGTGCATTTGGTTGGCAAACGGTGCTCCCCCAAGGAACTCTGATGCTTGACTAGAGGGTCACTTTTTGGGCAGCATTTTTGCAACATGCAAAAAGGAACAACTTCATGCATGGAGCCCGTTGCCAATGTGATCTTGAGGTGTCTGTTCGAATAAATATTTTTAAGAAAAGAATTCATTCTGCTCATTAATGGACGAGTTTATTGTTGTTGTTAACCACCTTTGAGTTGACTTCAACTCATGGCAACCCCATGAATGAGACATCTCTAAGACCCCTTGTCCTCAATCATTCTGCTCAGGTCCTGCAGGCTCAGGGCCATGGCCTCCTTGGTTGCGTCTATCCATTTGGCATTAAGTCTTCCTCTCTTCTTCCTGCCCTCCACCTTTCCTAGCAGCCTTTTCTTTTCTAGTGAGCGATGCCTTCTCATGAGATGGCTAAAGTAAGACATCCTCAATTTGGCTTCCTGGCTGGATCTTTTTCCAGGGCCCATTTGTTTGTCTTTTGGGCTGTCCACGGCATCCTCAACACTCTTCTCCAGCACCACATCTCAAATGATTTTATTAAGAGCTGTGAAAGGCTAATCATAGAAACATGTTGCTATATATTATGGAATATATCTGGCTGCCAGACTTTAAGAACAACAGGGGGATGAGTACAATTGTTCTGTTCTGTGAACCCACTCAGGACATATAGCTATCCAGATCAGAGAAATCAGATAGTGCTTGTGGATGTGTAACTTGTTTCAGAAACAGTTCTCTTTGGTTGTGAATGAGCTCATAATTTCCTGAGGTCTAGGTTAGTTTACTTAGGAACACATTCCAAAGAAGGGGAGTACAATCAGATACACTTGAACATGAAAAAAAGAGGCTTACTTAGAAGCACTAAAAGAAGATATGCAGGAAAATCAGCAATTGTGCAGTATTCAAAACATTCTACGTTATTCAATATTCTAAGTAATGGATTCAAGTTTGCATCTTTGCTTGTGTCTAGCACTGACACTGAGACCCTGAGCCTTGGGGAGAGACGGGTATTTTCTTGTTATTTATCTGAGTGTGTCTGAATACAGCTTTGTAAACACATTCTGTATCAGTTCACAGTGGCTTCACATTTTTTACGTTCACATAAAATCCTTTTGTGGAATTCCAGGTATCTACCTTTGTTTCCCCCAGATTGTTTCACTGCATGTTGAATTTAACCCATAACTTTGCTCCTTAAACACTAAGGAAGACTACAGTCTTACCTTCAAAATTCCAGTTCATTCTTTTCAGTATAGGTAAGACCCCATAATTGTATTTACTGGAGGCCTTCATTTCCTGATCACTAAATTTCTTTCCTTTCTCTCTCTCTCTGTTCAGTCTCACAGTGGTGGACTCAGACGGTGCCAGCAACTCCACCACTGCCAGCCTCACTGTGAACAAAGCAGTAGATTATCCACCTGTGGCAAACGCAGGCCCTAACCAAGTGATCACCTTGCCCCAAAACTCTATCACCTTGTATGGGAACCAGAGCACAGATGACCATGGCATTGTGAGCTACGAATGGTCCCTCAGCCCCAACAGCAAAGGGAAGGTGGTAGAGATGCAGGTGAGATCTGCAGACATCATGCTCAGTCTGAGTGGAGTCTGCTTATTTCTGTAAACATTTCCTAGACTTTTAATAGAGGTAGAATCCTCTGATCCTCTGGGCATCCAGCAGCAGTTCTGGATACTGCTGGATGGGGTCAGAAGTATATGATGCAGTATTCTTGGACCAGAATATCAGTTGAACCTCTAGTTTCTTCCTAACGTTGTAATGTGAATGGTATACTATTTTCCGGCTTTCCAAATGGAGACTTGCATTCTTGGACTTTGTTGTTTCAAAGGGCGTGAGGACCTCGACTTTGCAGCTCTCCGCAATGCGTGAAGGTGACTACACCTACCAGCTGACGGTGACAGATTCTGCTGGCCACCAGTCCACTGCCGAAGTCACAGTGATTGTACAACCTGGTATGCGTTCAGATCATTTGTGTATCAGACCCCCAAGTTTGGCATGAGGCAGTTTAAAAGTGTCTTTAAGTTCTGGAAAATCCATTTCAGCATTTATATCTGTGGATGGTAGAGTGTGTTAGGGTTGAGAAACAATTTGTGGAGAATTAGATGGACTAGATGGGCCTCATTATAAACCTGTTTTATGTGTGGCGGTTCTCATTTCTGTAATGTAAGCACCTTGTCAGATTCCCTCTTCTCTCACCTCTGCATCTTGTTATTTCTCAGAAAACAATAAGCCTCCCAAGGCAGATGCTGGCCCAGACAAGGAATTGACCCTCCCTGTAGACAGCACCACGTTGGATGGTAGTAAGAGCTCTGATGACCAGAAGATTGTCTCCTTCCTTTGGGAAAAAACACGGTGTGTTTCCTTTTCACATACTTCATATATTGTTCCCTATCCTAAAAACAAAGATATGTTATACACATGATTTGAAGAAGCATCTCAGTGCATTAGTGCTAGGCAGGATCCATCGCAATTGGCCCTTGCTGGCAAGAGTGTAAGAATTAGCATGATTAACCAGGAACATCTCTTGAGAAAGATATAGTTCCCCACAAAATGGTCTTTTGTGTAAGAAACATCTCCCCCTACCCCATTTATTTTCCCTGCATTCCATTCAAATGAATGGAGCAAAAGTTTCTTGTCTTCATTTTTTTCATTCTATGGAAGAGAGAGGACCCTTAAGGAGGAAACACTGTCCCAGCTCTGCCACATATAACATGATACAAGAAATGATAAACTTGATATTTTTGCACTGACCATCAAAAAACTTAAACTGTTCTTGCATGTGGGAACCTAGCATCTTGTTGAGGTGTCCAAAGAATTCCACTGGCTCTTTTTCTCTGCATACTTCCTCTTTTGTGCCGCCTAACGTTTTTCCTATGGCCTTGTGGCATCTTTCAGCGGTCCAGATGGTGTCAAACTGGAGAATGCCAACAGTAGCATAGCCACAGTTATCGGGCTTGAGGTTGGGACGTATGAATTCACGTTGACTGTCAAAGATGAGCGGAATCTGCAGAGCCGGAGCTCCGTCAATGTCATCGTCAGGGAAGGTGAGTCGCTGAAGAGCACCGAAGCATTTTGGTGACCCTGGGTCAGACAAGAGAGAGCTTCCTTTTAGCACAATACCTTACTGTTGTCACAGGCAGTCTAAAGAGTGGCAGACTGGGGGAGTAATAGGGTCAAATTCCCACTTGACCCACTTGCTTGATGTTAGGTGAATAACAAGGTCTCACGCAAGCCTAACCATCCCCAAGGAGTTGCTGTGAGTACAGACTGTGAGTTGGGAAGAGAGAGAACCGATTTACTACACCCTGAGCAATCCTGTAATATTCTGTAATATAATCATTTGATTCAAAATACAATTCAGGATTAGCTGTTTTTTTCCTAGGGGAATGAAGTACATAGTTTTTGCCTACTGTATTTTGACTGGCTTCTCTGAAGATTGTAGATTTGAGCTCTAAGCTGAGTCCCATGCCTACCACTGGCCTAGAACTTTTCTAACATTCTTACTTTGAGCGAAGCCAAAACCTGCTGCTCTTATTCTGATCCCATTGTTTTCTGGTCCTTCAACTTTTACCTTTCTCTTTTGCTCAGAGATAAATAAACCACCGGTGGCAAAAGTTGCTGGCAATGTTGTCATTACCCTTCCTACCAATACCGCAGAGCTGGATGGGTCCAGATCTACAGACGATAAGGGGATTGTCACCTACTTGTGGACCCGGGATGAGAGCAGTCCTGCAGCTGGGGTATGTGAAGTTGGCATTCCTGCTGTGTTTTCTGCAGAGTCTAACTTTGTGTGAGTGACTTGTTAAAGTTCAACAAACTTGGAACATTCTGTAGAAACTGCTGTATTTAACCAAAGTGATAGGGCTGTCCTAGGTACTGATCTTTTCCCTCAGATCCTTGAAAATCATTCTAAAGCCATTTTGGCAGAATTTACTTTGGAGCCCAGTCATGGGAGCTCAGCTCCAGAAGGGAAGCCAAGTTAGTTTGTTGCAAGAAACAGAAATGTGTCTTGTTGCTTGAATATAGACTCTCCTTTTTATTTTTAAAATTGGCCCTCTGAAAATCCTTTGAAAATCCCAGATTTTTTCTGCCCGTGATGTATAAACCTGTGGCTCGTAACTAGGACAGTGGAGAATTGGTCCCTGGACCAGCCAAAGTGGACCCTGGATTTGTGGTTGTGTGGCTCAGGTATCCAAAGTGAGTTGCCCTCATGTACATTTCTCTTATATATAGGAGGTGTTAAATAATTCAGACCACCATCCGGTGCTTTTCCTCTCCAACCTGGTAGAGGGAATATATACGTTCCACCTGAAAGTGACTGATGCCAAAGGCGAGAATGATATGGAGAGGGCCACAGTGGAAGTCAAACCTGGTAAGTTCCTTGTTCAGCACCCCCACTTTCCATATTTTTCAGAACCAAGTCTTTCTGGGGTCCTCTGCACACCCAGTTTATTAGCCCAGCTTCTGTGGTAAGCAGGATATAAGAATTCACACAGCATATTTTGGTTTAGATACTTCTAAGTGCATCCCATCCTAATTTCTGGCAGTGTGGCCAGCTAGCATTTTGAATTGGCTAGTGGGTGGGCCTGAATATTCCATCTCTGCATTCTCCACAGATCCAAGGAAGAATAACCTTGTAGAGATTATATTAGATGTGAACGTCAGCCAGCTCACAGAACGGCAGAAGGGCATGTTCATCCGTCAGATTGGTGTTTTGCTCGGGGTCTTGGATTCAGACATCACCGTCCAGAAGATCCAGCCTTACACTGAACAAAGGTGAGGGGCCATGGGAAAGATTTTTCGCTAGTCTAGTTCTAAGTTCTAAACTGAGTTGTAACCTCATGGAGTTCTAGTTCTAAACTGAGTTGTAACTTCATGGAGAAACCAGCTGCAAAGTGACAAAAAAGGATTCCAGTAATGCCTTTGTGACAAGTTGGGGAAAAATCAATTTCTTTCAAAATCTTTTAAGGACTCTAGTCCACTTCATTAGAGTCAGATACAGATCCAAGAGCATCTGATGAAGTGGATTATGGTTCACAAAATTTCTTTTCCCAAAGGTGCTACTGGATTCACTTTGTGGTGTTTTTATGCTAAAACAGGTAAACGTGGCTATCTGTGTGAATACAGCTGCAAAATGTTTATTTTAAATTAACAGTGGGAAAGCACTACAGTACAACAGAATTGACCTGTACGCTGGACAAAACATATTTACAAAAACGTGGAATATTTTGTAGCCAGGTTTACATGCACACGTATGCTTGGCAAAAAGGCATTCTTACTTAAGAGATAATGAGGATTTCAGGGTGTGTACAGACATAATTTCAGTAACAAACCTGCTAGGTCTTAGACATAGACACCAAATTGTTTGCCAGCTTGCAACAGTACCTGGACTTTTACCATACAGGCTGACTGGCACTTGTATCACTTAGGAAGTTACCTCCCTCAGCCTTCCTTCTTTGAGCAGATTTTTTAAAAGTGATTAAAAGGTTTTAAACTTACAGAGAAATAAAGCACCAAACAAACACTTGGTCAGATGACTGTGTGCCGGTTTGGAAAACAAAAGTAAACAGGCTGGCCAGCAAATAGAAATAACTCATGTTTATATGAGTGCCAGTTCTGTGTGTCCTTTTGAAGAGCAAAGGCTGCAGGAAACAGCACTTAACCTCACAACAGAAAAAGGAGATAGTGAGCTTGCACCATTCCTGTTGATGTTTGTTACCACTTTAAGGGCCAGGGTCAAACACGCTCCTGTAAACCAAACCTGTGTATGACATCTGACCCAACCTTCCACCTCCATTTATTCAAGCTTGGATTCTCAGCTTTGCCTATGCTATAAACCTGTAAACCAAACCTCTTTGAATAAAGAATGAAGAGGAATGTAGGCTCGGGATGCAAATTACCTTGTGGAGAAGGTCAAAGCACGCTTCAGGAATGGCAGTGGCGTAAAGCTGTTGACTGAACAAATATTGGAGTTGGGAACTCACGGCCCTACATGCATTATCTGGATGAACACGGCTACCATAGCCTGTGGTTTCAGAAACCTGGGCTTCCCTGTTTCCTGCTAGATTTCCCCAAGACAGAACTTTTTGGTACAGAAGTAAAGTGTTTGCGTTTTGTTGCCCTTGACAAATGTTTCTCCTTAACATCTTGTACTGAGAAGCAGAGAAGGTTTGGGCTTTCGCTACCGTTCCTGTCTTTCCTCCTTCCCTGCTCCATCCTTCTCTCAGACCAGCCATTTATTGTTCTTCCTCCAAGCAGAAGAGGAAGAGGTTTGCTGCTGATCAATATATATTTGGCTGCAATTAAGGAAGCATTAAGTAAATGGAACATGACTGCATGTTCTTTCCCCCTTTTTCTTTTTTCATCTTCTCTCTTTTATAGAGTAGTTTCTGCCTTGCCAGGTAGACAGGATGGGGTTTTGCACAGCTTGATTTCGACACTGCTGCTTTGCTCTGCTGGTTAGAAGATGAGATGAGGCCTTTCCTCACATTGTCTTTGATAACCAGAGCTGTACATCTTGTGCTTTGGAAAAATCTGAAGTCTGCAGTGTAAATAAATCATGCAGACAGAGCAGATGTGCTTGTACACCGCTCCTTGTTTTTGCATAATTAGTTTGCTTCCAGGATTTGACCTCTCAAAGTGCTTGGATTTACTAGCAAAAATACTGTTGGGATTAATGGAAAGAAGGGTTTGAAATGGGTGAATGAAGGAATGATTGAATGAATAGTGATGTGAAGTACTCTTCAGACCACTGACAATGTTGTGTTCTGAAATAATTCCCTTGCGTTGTCCCCCATCCCATTCCCAAACATGTAATTCTGCCCAGCCACCTTCTGTTTATACTTCTTGTACCTCTAATTTTCTTGTCTCTTGCAGCACAAAAATGGTTTTCTATGTGTGGAATCAGCCACCTCACCAGCTCTTCAAAGGGTACGACGTTGCATGGATGCTCAAGAATGAGTTGCGGAAGCAACAGTCTGGTTTCCTCATCTTCCGGGCCCTGGAGATCAGTACAGTCAGTAAGTCAGAAGAATAGCTGAATTGGCTGTTCTCCAGTCTTTGCTATTTTATATTATCACCTTAGAATGAAAAGTTTCACCTATCCAGATCTTCCCTGACTCCATTGCTTCCAATAGGACAGTATAATGGCAGGGAGCAACTTAAATGAACTAGATGCTACATAACAGGGTCCTGTTTGTCCTACCAGATACAGTATGTCTCAAAGAGACAGTTACAGGATTCCTGCAATCAGCCATTTGTAAGTTAATACTTGAAACAGGTATCAGCAACCATTCCTTCCTCCCCCCCCCCCCCCATCACCAAAGAGTTAAAGATGGTGGAAGATATGATTGCCTGCAGTGTATACCCTTGTCTAGCTCTTCTCTGAATTATTAGGATGTGTACGTTCTGGTAGTACCTCAAAATCCTATTAGAACAAAGACAAACACAGCACAAAGCAATGCAACTGTAGGCATCTTGGTAGCTATAGCACCTCTCAGGCCACCAACTCTCTTTGGACTATTTTGTCTCACAAGTTTAGGCCAGGGAGTTCAGAATGCAGTATGTATATGTTACCTTCATCACGATAAACAATAGCTCAGTTAAGGTAGACCACTATTCTTGCCTACATATTTCAGATAGGTAGAGGATTTGAAGATTTCCTGGGCCTACTACATGGCATCACTTCTCGAGATCTGCAGGACACAACTAGATGGGCTCAGTTTCTTCTTTGTGCATGAAAGGGAGAAAGACGTCTTGAGCTGCTAGTTAGAAATGCCTACTGGAGAGTTGCATTCTTCTTCAATATAAGGGGAACATAGTATCCTATCATACCAGGGAAAGCCAGCAACATCCACATTGTACCCATGATAAAGAACAACATTGGGGTCACAGAGGTTCAGTTGACACTTTTAAGATGTCAAGTAGGTGAAGAGCTATTTTAATCCCTGTGACTGCAGGCTTGACTGTGCAGCTCAAGCACTCTACTTGACGCTGCCAAAATGTGTGCATATAGAATTTTGTGGGTTTTTTGGGCGATGTGGCCATGTTCTAGAAGAGCTTATTCCTGACGTTTCGCCAGCATCTGTGGCTGGCGTCTTCAGAGAAATGTCTTCATGTATTTTGACTTGGCTCTCCTCTCTCCCCTAGCATGCCAGCTGAACTGTTCAGATCATGGGCACTGCAACTCCTTCACCAAGCGCTGTGTCTGTGATCCTTTCTGGATGGAGAACTTCATCAAAGTGCAGATGGGTGATGGTGAAAGCAACTGTGGTAGGTACACTCCGGCTTTCTCCTTGGGGGATGGAGCAGGATGCACAAGAGAGTTTTGTGCCACAATGAAGTCTTTCAGTGTTACAGAGTTTCTATGTCTGCATTTTGTAGAGGAGGGGCCTACAAAGGGGCAACCCATTAGGCAGACGTCAGTTTGTTGTAGCATGGGAATTGTATATATTAGAGAAAAAGAGAGAGAGAGAGAGAGAAGGCAGACTTGAAGTGCATGTTCTCCAACCGAGAGATCTCTGCAGTCAGTTTCTGAGACTTGGAGACCTAGGCCTAGGTTTGAGCTGGAACTTCAAATGCAGGCAGAAGATACTGCTGCTGTGTTGGCTAGCTCCAGAAGCCACACATTTTCTGCCATTTCAGGGAAGGCCAGCATTCCCTTTTTTCCCCTTTCTGTGTCCAGAGACCACTCAGAACTCTTGGTGCACATGCCCGCCAGTAGCGAAATCCCAACCCCAAACCAACAACAAGGTTCCTTGTTCTCATTCGAAAGTCAGATGCTCAGACTTACCTTCTGTCATTCTTCCAGAATGGAGCGTGCTCTATGTTGTCATTGCATCGTTTGTCATTGTGGTCTCTGTCGGGATTTTCTCTTGGTTGGTGATCTGCTGCTTCAAGAAGTGAGTAAGGCTTTGAACCTAACTTGAAATGGGCATGAATTGTTCTCCGTGAGGACATTGCACTTTGTTTTAAATTTCAGCCTGTTGCTTTCCTTTTTTGTTTGTCTCCCTTAAGACGCAAAGGGAAACCCAAAAGGAAGAGCAAATACAAGATATTGGATGCCACAGATCAAGAGAGCTTGGAGTTAAAGCCAAATCCCAAAGCAGGTAAAACATCAGAAAAGAGGTTAGGAGAGACGAGAATGCTGAGACAAGCTGGTTTCTATTCACTGGGGTTTTTTAGTCTCTGCGTGGCACAGAGAAGCCCCTGGCTGTGTGCATGTTGGCTTGAAAACTGAAGTTTCAGTGATTCGAGTTAGGTCTGTTCATCTCCAGCAAGGTTTGTCGAAATGCATAGCAAAATTGGGGCCCCTTTTTCTCCAGTTGCTCTATGAGCGTCTTCAGGTCAGCAACATTCACCAAAAATTTGGTTTGGAAAGCCCTTTTTCTCTTATGCCTGTCAGTTTCACTTGTAAATGCTGAGCCTGGACTTCCACTGTTGCAACGCTCTCACTGTTAGTAAGTTCTTCCTAATGTTGAGGTGGAATCTCTTTTCCTGTAGGCATGGAATGGCTAGGTGGGGTGAGCTACAGCAACAGCCACATCTCTGTAGTAAGTTGAGTGGCTTTCGTTGTTGTGGAGGGAAGAAAGGAGTACCAGCTTCCTCATTGACCCTAAAAAGACACATGCAGGCATAAGGTGCACGTACCCCTGCATATGCCACTATCCGAATGCCAGTCAATGTCTCCTGTCCCTTATGCCTCAAACTTGTTCCTAGAACCCATTTGTGGTACTCCATTCCAAGTCTAAGTGTGTGCAGCTGGAACAAAAAAAATGACTCATGCCACATGTGTTTTAGTAAGTCTTGCATTATAACCACCTCTGGAGAAAGTCCTGCTGTCTTGTTTGTTCCATAAAGCATAAACCTACGTTGGTAGCGACATGTAATATATACTTCTAGGAATCGCTCTCTTTCCCACTCAGTTGGAAGTACAGTTTCTTCTCTGTTTCCTTTTCAAGGCAGCAAACAGAAATGTCAGGCCCAGAACACTAGCCTGATGCACTCTGAATCGGAGCTGGACAGTGACGAGGCCATTTTCACGTGGCCGGATCGAGACAAGGGGAAACTGCTACACAGCCAGAATGGTTTCCTGCACAACGGGCAGGCGACACCCAAGCCAAAGAACCAGCGGGAAGAGATCCTATAGCTGTGGGGCGAAGGAGAGCCTGCTGCTCATGAAGGTTCAGCCGACGACCCAGAAGGCCGTCCTGCTCCTCGGATGCCTGTGAGGACAGCTCTGGAGGCCCGCTGTGTTCTCTGAAGGATACTGCTGCTAACATATTATGAGAAGACTACCTTTTGTTTATTGCTAGTCTTTAAATTTTTCCCCCCAAATCTTAACTGCCTGTACTTGAAATTGGATTTCAAGGGAAATTTTGTCAAAAAAAGAAGCTGTGAAACAGAGACTGTGCGGGGTCGGCACTGGTTCTGAAAGGCCGCAGGACCTCAAACCACGCTTGTGAGAAAAACGCTACTGCAAAATGGATGCCCTGCAGTCTGCCTGAAAATGTGTTTGCCGTGGGGCTAACACTCATCACCACTCACCTTCCTGTACAAGAGGGAACGGTTTTGTTTGCAAGGACCCACAGCCTGGCTCTTGTCTGCCCTGAAAGCCAAGGAGCCTCAGACTGCTCTTTTTTTAAAGCACTCACTCCAACTGCAGGAAGATGCTGTTGGATGTTCCTCTTTTTCTTTTTCTCTCTTTCTCCTTTCTGGGGGGAAAAAAGGCCAAGCATTATCATCTGCAGCGCAAGGGGCGAAATTGCCTTTTGGCCACGTTTATGATTGTAAAGGGTTTACTTTTTAATTTAAATTATTGTTAGTCTTGCCACTGGTAGGAAAAGAGGGGAAGGCCTCAGTGTCTGTGATTCCCCCAATCCCTGCCCCATTCCCCGACATTGCGGCTTAATACTGGAAGCCTTCCTCCTTAGTAGTCGGTAACACTGGAGGACAGTAGATTCCTCTTCTTGTTGAAAAATAACTCTAATATGCTGTATGTCTCACAAAACTCTTTGCACAAGGTGTAGGTGGGATTGGGGGGGTAGGAGTTGATGACAGACATGGCCAGATTGAGTCCTTTGGTCCCGAATAGATGGATGCCTACTGTTCAGCCCCATTCCACAGCCCTGCACCTCTTTGTCTGTTAGCGACATCTTTGTTGTGTGCTTCTCACAGGGAAAGTCGGTTGCCCAGTGTCACAGAGGTTCCTTAAACCTTGCTTTTACCCAAAAGCGCTACAGGAGCCTCCGCTGAGAGCCTCTCTTGACGGAGATGGAAAGTTTCCTCACTATACAAACACCAGCTCCCCTCCCCGTTTTGAGTCAATGGAAGATCCATAGTTGTGCGATCATTGTGTGTGTGATTTTTCTCTCCCCCTCCCCTTGCCACCTCCCATCTTCCCTTGGCTTCACACTTGAAAAAATAACTTGTCTCTTTGAGCACACCTGTAGCCAGCACTCCCTGCCTTCCTTTTGCTCCTTCCCCCCGTCAATGTTGTCAGTCTCCCATGGGCAACCAACCTTGCCAGCTGCTTGTTCTTTGATATGTGGGCCTATAGATTTAAAAACTGGAATTTCTCAAGTGCTCACCAGTTCAGGGATGGCTCACAGTCAGTTGGCAGAGCCCGCTCCAGCTCATGGACCCTTGGATCTGGCCTTTCAAAGTTTGGCAGACCCATAGCTGAGGGTTTACAATACTCATCTTAGCCCTTTTATTAGAATAATTGACCAGGGGAAAGGAGCATCAGGAAGGTGATGACGTTATACACATTTAGATGTTCCAAATCAATGTCTTTTTTGGGAAGGGGTGGAAAGAGGGGAAATTAAAATAAAAGCAATCTCCGAGAAGTTAGAAGCTGAGCATCCTTACTTGAGATGAGAAACCGCTATTTCCCCAGGCTCTGTTTACATTGTTGCACTACTGATTTGTTGAAGTTGATGAAGATTAAAAATGTGACTCGGTTCACGGGGGCATCTCTCCCCTTCAATTGTAAATGAGGCTCCTGTTTTCTTTCTCTCCCCACTCCCAATGTTGGATGGCAGGCGGTGTTGCTTGAGTTATCAGGAAGTACGTATGGGGTCTGAGAGCTATCGGGAGGTATGTGTAGGGTCCCTTGGTGTGGGAACAGGCAACGTACCTATAGAAGCAGGCCAGAGGGGAAAAATTGGCTCTTCATATTTGGGGTCCCAAGCAGAGGTTCTACTGCGGTCCCTCAGCTGAAGTTAAAGGGCTGGGTCATAGGTGTAAAAAGCAAAACAAAACAAAAACCCTCCCAAAATGGAATCTAGACTGCAGACTAAGACTGGGCTCTTCCGCAGAGTCAAGATATATGGATCTTCTGAATCCTTGTGGGTTTGTGAAGCCACAGGTGCTGTGGGGTCCTACCTTGGATACGACAGTCATTTCCTAGAGAAGGACTCCAGTGGGGTCCTGTGAGGTGGGTCTCCTTTTTGGAGTCTTATCTGGATGTCCGGTGCGTTATCTCACCTCTTGCTATGTAGAGAAGTCTCTTAGCACCTTGGAGTGTATGTGTGGAGCTGAACCAAGAGGATAGTCAAAGATAGAGCTGTGTTAGTCTGTAGAATCAGTATGTAGAGATCTTACAGCACCTTGGAGACTAACTGAAAGAAAGAAGTTGGCAGCATGAGCTTTTCTAAGTCTTGCTTCCTCAGATGCATTTGGTAGAGTGGAAAGCATCTGAGGAAGTAGAATTAAGCCCACTTCTTTCTTTCAGTGAGTCTCAAAGGTGCTACAAAATCTCTACATATTGATTCTACAGACTAACACAGCTATATCCTCGACTATCCTCTTGGTTCAGCTCCACACATAGCTTTCCCTGCTTTTCGTGGAGAATGGCTCCATGCCTGAGTGTGGTGTTCATTTCACTATCACCATGCCGGGTAGTCCAGATCCATTGTTTTTGAATTATAATACACACACACACACACAGAGGTATTTCTCCATCACTCCATTTGTTTTTCATTCGGCACATTCACAGACTGAAACATGGGATAGATACAGTGTGTTTTTATTTTATTAGCAAGCCATCTCTCTGAAAGCACCCTTGGAGATTTACTCCAACAAAAACATATCACAGCCTAGCAAATGGACAGGTATAAGGATTTTTTTATTCTCAGACATGAAGTGTGAAGTTTGACAAGCAAAAACCACTACTCCAAAAGGGTTAGATTTAACGGTTCAGCAGATATTTGTCTACATTTTTTTCCAGAATAGTTTAAAGAGTAGACCATGTAATAATGTGAATGTCCACCTGCTGTAATATTAATGAACATAAAACACTGAAGTTAAATAAATTTATACAGTAGACCCTCCACGTTCATTGGGGCTAGAGGGACAGGACCCCCATGAAAGTGGAAAAACAACAGATAAAAAAGTGTAAAATAAAAATACAAAAGTTTCTTTAACCTGAGAGAATCTCTAGGTCCTCCAACAGAACTCTGTGGTCAACATCTGCCAGAATTTGGCCCTAAAATCGTGGTGGAGGACCTACAAATGCCTAGAGAAGTGTGTTCTCTAGGAATCTCTAGGTCTTCCAGCGCAACTACAGTCAACCTCCGAATTTCTTTGGAGGGCCTAGCAATTCTTACAGATAACATATTGAATCAAATCCACAAAAGTCCAAGCTCCAAATGTGGAGGGCCGACTGCACCTGAATTCCTTGTTCACGTTCATTACCGAAGGTTTAAACCAGGTGCAGGGTATCTAACCATCTGCGTCGACCGTAGACACCAGAATGGCTTAGCCTTTTAAGTTGTCCTAAGATGTTTTTTACAATAGTGATGCAAAGCTAGTACAGTGTACTTATAATATCCTAATTCATTTGCTCTTTTAAGCCTTCGGAGCCTCTTTCAACGTGGAATTGAGAACTGTTCTGCATGGCTCTGCATCCTGATTTCCCAGCCAGAGATCTGATGGTTACGGTTTCCGTCTTTTCTTTGTGGAAGCCAGAAAGTATCTGTTTTGGTTAAGTGCACCTACCTGAGTCAGATGTCATGTTTCATCACTCCTTTTTACTCTCTAGTGTCTAATGTGCACGCATGTATGTGCAACGCCAGGACCAAGGCACGCACGCACACCTATCTAGGTTGCGACGGAGTGTTCAAACGGTTCATATTTGGCTTCCTGCTCCTTTCCTTTTGTTTGCTAGAAACCACCATCCTCGAGGTCTGAAACTCAGATTTCCATCACGTTACCCAAACTAGGGGGGAAATGTATCTCTTTCATTACCTTCAAACAAATAAGAAAATCATTTCTCTGCTTGTTTTTCCCTCTCGTTCCTTTCCTTTCTAAAATGGGTACATACAGAGATTTTGAAGCCCCTTTGAGACTACCGTAACGGAAAGAAAGTAGTTGGCTTTTCTAGACTTACGTCTACTTCCAAATGCATCTGAGGAAGTAGACTGAAGTCGAGGAAAGCGTATGCTGCCAACTTCTTTCTTCCAGTCCGTCTCAAAGGTGCTGCAAGATTTCTCTACAAACTGATTCTACAGACTGACAGATGTGGATGAGAGCTATTGATTTTAGCAAGGGGAAAGGGGGAAAAAACAGCTGAAGCTTCAGGCATCAGCCTTCAGCCAAGCTGCACTGGAGCAGCAGGATCTTCTCTGCCCCGAAATGAAGTCTTTGATTGAATAGGGGAGTCCTTGAAGAAAAATGAATGAAGCCTGCCATTTAAGGCCCAGCGCCATTTTGCCGCCGCTGCTGTAGGGCCAGAGAAAGGGGTGCAAATGCAATGGAAAAGTGCAAGGGAAAGGTCCCAGCCTGCACCGTATGTGCATTGTTTGGCTTCCTCTGCAACCCTTACACAAGTGTGGCAAGGCACACTGATCTTGGGATACCTACTATGGAGTTTATCACATGGGAGGAATTTCTCTCAATTGCGAATGGAGCCAATTCGCAATGACGTGAATTCGCTAGTTTAGCGAATTTACATGAATTCGGAATGCGTTCAGAATGACTTCCCATTTCCCGAAAATGACCCCCCATTGCCTGAAATTGCGTGAGATACTCTAATACGCAATTATGTGGAAACCCATGATTGCATTCGGAATGACTTCCCATTGCCCAAAATTGCGTGAGATACACTCATTCGCAATAAGAGTTTATTCCTGACGTTTCACCAGCATCTGCGGCTGGCATCTTCGGAGAATTGCATTGCTCTGAATTGCATTCTCTGAAGATGCCAGCTACAGATGCTGGCGAAATGACAGGAATAAACTCTTCTAGAACATGGCCACATAACTAATAATAATAATAATAATATTGGTATCCTGCTTCTCCAAAAAGATTGAAGCAGCTAACAATACAACATCCATAAATTGCGACAAGCATACAATAAATGTCTCATTATCCATTGCATCCCAAACGTTCCCAACGTTCCCACCTACAATAAAATACAATTAAATTGTTAACAATTGTTCAAATTATTAACACACACACACACACAATGGGTCCCAGCCATGAAAGCACTCAGTCACCGCAAAGGTTAGGACACCGTAAACTGTTTCGACAAGGCGCTGCAAAATATGACAAGGCACCGAAAATGCTGGACGTTCAAAAAGAAAATGTAGGACATTCCAAAAGAAAAGCTAAAACACACACACGTAAATGTAAGTCCATGCTTCTTAGTCGTGCTCAGAATGGAGGACATTTTGCAATTGCTCCAGGACAGAAGGTTGACGTGTAGGACATGTCCTCGAAAAGGAGGACACCTTGGTCACACTGCCTTTAGTAAGGCTCCCTAGTTATTGAGTCATCTTCTCAATATTTATTTGTATCGCTTTAGCCCAATGCCACCGCCGTCGACAAAATATACTACCGTACGATAAAACGCAATAAAAAGTTTCCATTAAAAATTAAAATACATTATACCCTTATAAGGCTGAGAGTCTTCTGTATTATAAAACAGGACTCCTTCCAAGGAGTGGTGCTAAAATTCAGAGCGGATTCATTGCCAAACGTTGGGGACGAATGGCTCCCGTGCCTTGGGGGCGGGGAATCCGCTTTGGGTTTTCGTCCGAGCTTTCCAAAGGCGTAAATCCAAACCAAAACCCGGAATGGATTTTCCGCCCCACCGGCCTGGATGTTGCCAGACATCGCCGCTCCCGTCCCTGTAAATCTTCACATATAGGGTCTCCTAAAACAAATTAATAATTTCTTTTTCCAAAGGTATCTCTGCTTGTTAATGAGTCAGGCCATTAATTCCAGCAGGAAGGGTTGAAGGAAAAATTCGTTAGCAAGACAATCTCATTAGGGCCCAAGGATAAAATAAAAGGCAACGGCCGGAGTAAAGCAAGCTGCGGGGATCTGCTTTGGTCAACAATCCTGTTTCCAGAGCGCTGCGGTTTTCTGTGATGACCGAGGTGAGAACAACTCATTATTTGCATCCATATTAATTTATTAATCATTCATTATCATTGTTGTTCCAACACATTTGCAGCAAGAAGCAGGCTCATTCCACCGCAGTCTTGGAAAACATTCAGAAGCCATGCGAGGCAGTGGGGTGCAATGCTTGGAGCATTGGATCAGGACACAGAGAAGCCAAGGTTCGATCCTCTGTGCGTTGATCTCTCTTTGGGACAGTCTGGGGACTAACTTGGTAGACTAGGTTTTTGCAAAGCTGGAACAAGGCCTTCCCGAGTACAATAACATCCACAATCCACACAAAAGTGCATTGGTGCTGAAATCCCAATGGTAACAAGATGCATGTTAATGCTTGTTTGTGACCACTTCAACGGCGGGTTTTGTGTGACATCGTGCAAAATCGTTTTGCGTAAGGGGTATTCATAGGATAAACTCCCAATCGCCAGCCGATTTTCCAGCTGATCGCCATCCATGCGAATGTGCAAAAATGCAGATGTTTGCACAATATAATTTATGTGTCGAGTCAACCAAAGCCATGTGTTGCGCATAAAAGCAATGGCAGGTTGCATGGCTGAACGACAAGCCATGACCTTTGGTGGGCACCGGAGGAGGCCTGGCACAACAGAGGTGTTACAGTACCAGGGCCTCATTCCCACTTACAAAAAAAGTGGTTTGCAATCCGAATCGACTCGAGAGCGGAGCGTGGTTCACACTACATTTGCCCCGATCGCATTTTTTCCCTGCAAAATAAACCACTTGTGGTTCACATTCACGAATGAATTGGTTCAAAATGGACCCGCTCCAGCCGGCCGAAGGACAAATTTACATCGATTCTCAACCGCATCTGGCTCACGCTTGCGCGGAATCGATCTATCCGAAAAGACGCAGAGAAAAAAATCAGTGTCAAAAAGATGTGGGTTACATGGGTCTAGCGCATGGCCTCCGCCTCTCCGAATCGCTTCAAGTGCAAACCATGGTCATTTAAACTGGTTCAAACCAAGTTGCGGTCCGGTTTAAAAGATAGCGAGAATTGTGGCCCATTTTGCATCGAGGGGGTAAATTATTGCAACTCATCTTTTTTGTAACAACATAATGAGACGCGAAACCCTTGAACGGTGTGGCTTGGTTTGCACGTTGGGAATAATTTCCCTGCCGTGAGCTCTCTGTACGTGCGCAAAGAAGGGCCTGCTCCTGGATTGTCCTGACACAATCCCTTTTCCACCGGCCGTGCCAAAAAAGCAGGCCTCTCCCTCCCCTTCCCCTCCGTGCATCATGTGCGTTGTATGCGCTCCCTCCTTCCTTCCTTCGTTCCCAGTATATTTAGCTCTGTGGACCCTTCTACCTTTCCTTATATAGCCGAGGCCCAAAGGAGTTCTCCCTCGCCTTATTAACAGGCAGAGCAGAGTTTGGAGGGACCTGCCAAAAATAGCAAGCAAACATTGCATGGAGTGGAGAGGGCTGGAAAAGAGGGAAAGGTATGTCCCGGCCTCGGCGTACGTACGTAAGCAAAGCATTTCTTCTGCCCTGGCACACTGGCCTCCAAAGGGGCTTCCACTTCTGATTTTTAATATGTCGCACTGTATGGACGCATGGCCCTGTTCGGTCGATGGTGAGCCCGGTGTAGCAAGGAAGAGGTAGGAGGGTTAGTGCCTTGTTGGGGTGCCTTCTCTGGTGTGCAAGTTTCCATTTCCATGCCGTGCAAAGTGGTTTTTATCAGGCCTTGGCCCAACTCCTTTGGCCACATTTTACAAGTCGGAGGGTCTGTGGAAGGCTCAGTGGAAGAGCTGGATTGAGGCTAGGGGTGTTGCAATTGTCGTTGTTAGTTTTTTTGTGGGTTTTTTGGGCTAGGTGGTCATGTTCCAGAAGAGTTTTATTCTCTGAAGATGCCAGCCACAGATGCTGGTGAAACATCAGGGATAAACGCTTCGGGAACCTGGCCACAGAGCCCCCAAAGCCCACAGAAATCTATGTATGTGGGCCATGAAAGCCTTCGACTTCACATTGCTGTTGTTGCTGTTCTTGGGTGCCTTCAAGTCATTCCCGACTTATGGCGACTCTAAGGCGAACCTACCCTTGGGTCTTCTTGGCAAGATTGGCCCAAAGGAGGTTTGCCTTTGTCTTGCCTGGAAGCTGAGAGCGTGTGACTTGTTGTGGTTGTTGTTGTGTGCCTTATGGCAACCCTAAGGTGTACCTATAATAGGTATTTCTTGGCAAGATTTGTTCAGGGGAGGTTTGCCATGGGCTTCCCCTGAGGCTGAGAGAGAGCGACTTATTGTTGTGTGCCTTCGAGTCATTTGCGACTTATGGCAACCCTAAGGTGCACCTGTAATGGGTTTTTCTTGGCAAGATTTGTTCAGAGGAGGTTTGCCGTTGCCTTCCTCTGAGGCTGAGAGAGTGTGACTTGTAGTTGTGTGCCTTCAGGTCCTTTCCAACTTATGGTGACCCTAAGGCAAACTTATCCAGGGTTTTTCTTGGCAAATCAAATCCTGGTCTCCAGAGTCAGAGTCCAGCACTTAAACTACTATGCCACACTGGCTCATCTATCTATCTATCTATCTATCTATCTACCTATCTATCTATCTATCTTCTATCTATCATCTATCTGTCCATCATCCATCCAGTCTATCTAATCTAACTAATCTATCTAATCTTTCTTTCTTTCTTTCTTTCTTTCTTTCTTTCTTTCTTTCTTGTAATTTCCAGGTGTTTGGACTTCAACTCCCTTTTGACCAGCTCTCACCAGTTTGGCCAACAATCAGGAATTCTGGGAGCTATAGTCCAAAACTTCTGAAGGACCAAAGTTTGGGAGCAATTGTTGCAAAAGATGCCCCTTATTTTCGGACTGGATTTGGAAACCTTGTTCCTCGTAGGACTGACAAGTGTCCTTGGTTACCAGGAACATCCCCTATTTTAAGTTGGAAAGATGTCCTTTTGTACAGAGAGCCGGCGTGGTGTAATGGTTTGAGCGTTGGACTCTGGAGACCCGGGTTCAAATCCCCACGGGGTGACCCTAGGCACGTCACGCTCTCTCAGCCTCAGAGGATGGCAAGGGCAACCCTCTGAAGAAGAAGAAAAGCCTGCGATGCCTTTGAGTCAGAAATTACTAGAAGGCGCACAAGGGTAAAAGGCTGAACAAGTTGCCCAAAAATCCTGCGTCTGAGAAAAATGTGTGCCTCGTGCAACGTACGGATGTGCAACTTTTCCAGGGCAAGTCAGGGTTAAGGGAAATCAAGACGTTGTTTGGTATTTAGGGAGAAGAGAAACTTATTAACAGCTGCTTTCTGACTGGCAACAGCACCTGCCATGGATGCCATGTGTCCGCACTCATAAGTTGCACAAGGCCCACATTTGCTGTTTCCAAAAACCTGACCCCAGGAGTAAGGAGGACTTCAGGGAGGCCTTGCATTTAAGCAAAGAAAAGCATGACTGCCATCAGCTCTTCCGATCGTAAGTCTGACACTCTCGGACCTATAGGACTGGGACCGAAAAACAACATCCAGGGAGGACTGTATCGCTGGGACTTCCAAGAGCCCATTCACACCACACCATTATAATGCTATATATTTCACTTTAAGTGCCACGGCAACATCCCAGGGAATCCAGGGATCTATAGCATGGGAGAGGGGTGCAGTTAGAAATTTCATCCAGGGAGCTTTAGTACCTTTGTTACCCATCCTTGACATAGGAGTTTATTATATGACGGAATTTGGGGCTATAATGCAATGGCAATCCGAACGCAATCATGGGGTTTCACGTTATTGAGAATGAGTGTATCTCATGCAATTTTGGGCAATGGAAAGTCATTCTGAACGCAATCATGGGGTTTCACATAATTGTGTATTAAAGTATCTCATGCAATTTTGGGCAATGGGGGAATCATTTTCGGGAAATGGGAAGTCATTCTGAACGCATTCCGAATGCAATCAGATTTCACGTAAATTCGCTAAACTAGCAAATTCATGTAATTGCGAAGTGGCTCCATTCGCAATTGAGAGAAATTCCTCCCATGTGATAAACTCCATAGATAGATAGATAATACACAGAGATGAGACAATACACAAAGATAATAGATAGATCACAGATAGATAGATAGACAGAACACAGACATGATAGAGAAATAGATAGTACACAGAGATATAGACAGATGGATAGATAGATAAATAGATAGATAGAGCAGAGAGATGATAAATAGATTGATCAGTCGATGACTTACAATACACAGAGATGATAGATCAGTGATAGATAATGCTCAGAGATTATAGATAGATTGATTTAGTATAGATATGTAGTACACAGAGATGATAGATAAATAGAAAGATAGATGGATGGATGGCAGGTAATACATAAAGATGAAAGATGATAGATAGATAGATAGATAGATAGATATTATTAAGCTTTATTTATCTAGCATTGTAAATTTACACAGCACTGTACATATAGATAGATAGATGATAACACAGAGATGATAGATAGATAGATAGAGAGAGAGATAGATAGAGAGATAGAGAGATAGAGATAGCAAGAGTCTCAAAGGGATGCACTTCTACTCCCCTTAAAAAGCACGGACACGATATCAGAACTTTTTAGGATCTCTCCAGGACTTTTCTCCCCTATTCTCCCAAATGGGTTCAGCACATGGGAAGCCTCCTTTAAAGTTCAGACTAAAACCCAGAACGGATTTGCCGTCCCTGCGATGCTGGGGTGACCATCCGCTGAGGATAAGAAGACGGCGTACGGTTGTGTTTCCTTAAGAAAATCGGTCCTTGGAGATTTTAATTTCCCATCGACTTAAGCTCTGGACCCTTTGCATCTCTGCAAAGAGATTGGTTTCAGAGAATAATGGCCATTTTGTCTGGATTATCTTGACACAATCAGGACAGAGTAGGCAATCCTCTTTGAAACGGCTGGGCCGGCATTTGGGATTAAGGCCACTGCAAGTTTCTCTTTTTGTTACCAAAATTATATATATATGTCTGGCAAGACTGGTGTGTTTGTTAAGAGATGCACACGAAGCGGCAATTCCATTTCTTTCGGTCTCATCGCCTTCAATGGTCGCCTTTGGGTGGGAGACATAAGAGAAGCAGGGCCTTCTCGGTGGCTGCCCCGAAATTTTGGGAATTCCCTTTCTAGGAAGGGCTAGAATAGAATGGTCCCCTCTAGGAATTATAGGATTTGTAGTTTTGTGAGATATTATTTCTCGGGTGCAGCAACAAACAGTTAGAGCAATGTCCAACTGCATTATCTCTCCAATGAAGATTCAGCCCGAGAGCGGGCAAAATGTGTCCGTCCTGACATTGTTGGACTACAGCTCCCATCCTAAACAATGCTGAAGATTGCTGGGAGTGAGAGTCTAATCGATGTAGATATAGAGATAGAGATAGAACCCTATTTTTCCCCAACTTCTGTTTATTTCTCAAGTGGATCGAGGAATTCAATTCAAAGATATAGCCACGTTAGTCTGTAGAATCAATACGTCGAGAGATCTTGTAGCACCTTTGAGACGAACTGAAAGAAAGAAGTTGGCAGCATGAGCTTTCCTAGACTTGGTCCAAATGCACCTGAGGAAGTAGACTGAAGTCTAGGAAAGCTCATGCTGCCAACTTCTTTCTTTCAGTTCGTCTCAAAGGTGCTACAAGATCTCTCTAAAATAATGAAATTCAATTGTAACTTGATAAAGCGACACTTTTGCAATTTCTATCGATTCCATACTAGCCTACTGTGAAGGCCAGCATGTGTTTTGAGCGATGGGATTAGGACACTGGGAGGCATGGGTTCAAATCCTGGCTTGCCCATGGAAACCCACTGGGTGACCTTAAGCAAGTCACACTCTCTCAGCCTCAGAGGATGGCAATGGCAAAACAAAACAAAACAAACAAAAAGCCTCTGATGAAACATGCCAATAAAACCCAATGATAGGTTCACTTTACGTTTGCCGTAAGCCAAAATTGACTTGGAGGCACACAACAAGAACAGCAAAAATGTCCAGAGGTGGGTAACCAAAATGGTCTGGAAATCAGCAAGTCCTATGAGGAGCAGCTTAGGGATCTGGGTATGTTTAGCGTGGAGAAGAAAAAGTTAAGAGATGATATGGTTGTGATAAATGGCATAGGTTTTTGTGGGTTTTTGGGGCTATGTTGTGGCCATGTTCTGGAAGAGTTTATTCCTGACATTTCACCAGCATCTGTGGCTGGTATCTTCAGAGAACTTGCAAACTTTCTGCGAAGAAGCCAGCCACAGAATGCTGTTGAAACGTCAGGAATAAACTCTTCTAGGACATGGCCACACAGCCCGAAAAACCCACAAAAAACTATGGATGCCGGCCATGAAAGCCTTCGACTTCACAATGAATGGCATATCAAGGATGGAGCAAGCTTGTTTTCTGATGCTCCAGAGACTGGGGCACGGAGCAATGGATTCAAACTGCAGGAAAAGAGATTCCACCTCGACGTTAGGAAGAACTTCCAGACAGTAAGAGTTTTTTGACAGTGCGATATACTGCCTTGGAAAAGCTTTCTTTGGAGGTTTTTAAGCAGAGGCTGGATGGCCATCTGAACCAGGGAGGGCTTGGTTTGTGTCTTCTTGGCTGGCAGAACGGGGTTGGGATAGATGCTCCTCGGGGTCTCTTCCAACTCTATAAAGTTTATCACTCTAGGGAGATCCCGAAGAAAAACGGGATTTAAACTAGATTTAATTTTTTAAACAAAACCTGCAAATGCGGGAAGTTTATCACACTAAATGACTGCCAAAGTGGAATAGCGCAAAGTTAAACAGAACGTAAAGCAGAGAAAAATGGCAGCTTTTTACTTTCAGAACTTCCTAAAAGTAAAAAGCTGCCATTTTTCTCTGCTTTATGTTCGGTTTAACTTCGCACTGTTTCACTTTGGCAGTCATTTAGTGTGATAAACGTCCCACATTTGCTTTAAATCCCTTTTAAATCCCCTTTTTCTTTGGGATCTCCCTAGTATGATAAACTCCTACGACCCTTTCCTTCCTGTCTCATTGGCCAAATGCCGCTTTCGTGGCGAAAGTCACGGAAGTCCACTCATTGCCCGGGAATGTGCAGAATGTATGTGACGGCGAGGCGTGTGGGTATGTGCTCCCTTCTCCCAGGTCTCCATCAATCTCTCAAGGAAGTGGTTTTTCCTCGATCGCTTGTGTCTCAGGAGCCTCTTAATCCAATTCATTGATCGAACGGAGGAGCCAGATTACTAATGGGCACTGGCTACAAAAGAGCACACGACTCCCTTGTTGCAACAACCCCATCGGCTCCTGGTCTGCTTCCAGGAGCAATTCAGAGGGATGGTTATTATGACCTCTAAAGCCTTACGTGGCTCAGGTCCAGGTCATGCGGAGGGTGGGAAAAGCGTGTTTTCTGCTGCTCCAGAGAGTAGGACCTCAAACTACAGGAAAGAAGAAGATTCCAGGAAGAGCATAAGAGCTATTTGACGGTGGAAGACGCTGGTGGCTCAGAGAGTGGCGGGGTCTCCTTCTTTGGAGGTTTTCAAACAGAGGCTGGATGGCCGTCTGTCACTCGGATGGTGCATTCCTGCATGGCAGAAGTGGGTTCGACTGGATGGCCTTTGGGGTCTCTTCCATCTTTAGGATTCTATGATTTTCTCATTCTGTTTGAAGGACAGGATTCTTGTCCAGGGAGTCTCCCATCCAAATGCTGGCCGGACGCATCTTTGCATGTCGCTTTACATCTAACTGTGTGAATTGTGTACCTGCGAGTCATTTCCCACTTACGGCAGCCCTAAAGCCAACCTCTTGCCAGGATTTGTTCAGAGGGCTTTGCCTTTGCCTTCCTCTGAAGCCGAGAGAATGTGACTTGACCAAGGTCACCCAGTGGGTTTCCGTGGCCAAGCAGGGATTCAAACCCTCGTCTCCAGAGTCATAGTCCAACTTTTGAAGCACTTCTCCTCAGTAGCTCTCCAGAAATATGATTGTTGTTTCCCGTCAAGTCGTTTTTAACTTGTGGTGACCCAAAGGCAAACCTATCATGGGGTTTTCTTGGCAAGATTTGTTCAGAGCGGGGTTGACATTGCCTTCCTCTGAAGCTGAGAAAGTATGATTTGCCCAAAGTAACCCAGTAGGTGAAGTCGAAGGCGTTCATGGATGGCATCCATAGTTTTTTTGTGGGGTTTTCAGGCTCTGTGGCCATGTTCTAGAAGCGTTTATTCTGATGTTTTGCCAGCATCTGTGGCTGGCATCTTCAGAGAATGCATCCTCTGAAGATGCCAGCCACAGATGCCGGCGAAACGTAGGAATAAACTCTTCCAGAACATGAACCGAAAAAACCCACAGAAAACTAACCCAGTAAGTTTTTGTGGCTGAATAAGGGATTCGAACCCTGGTCTCCCTGCATCCTAGTCCAACATACAGACCACTACACCATGCTGGTTCTCACAGCCTTATATGCCCTCAACCAGAAGGTGTCCTGGTGCTTTTACACTCTCATAAGGACACACTTGTATAAGGGCACATACAGATGGAAAGCTGGATCTGCAATCTCTATGCCAGCCCTCTTCCTAGATGCAAAATCCAAGGCAATGTCACCCATGTGCAGCAGCTTTGGCTTCTGGTGCTGGCCGTGTCCAGTTCTTGCATGCATCTCTGGCAACCATGGTGGGACCTACGTCTACATCCTAAACAAGCCAAGTCCACTTTTTGTGTGGGAGGAGTGAGATTTTATTCCATCAGGCCCAATCCTTCCAGGCCAGAAGGTCAGCCGGTCAGCTCCAGAGGGACTCCACGTTTTGCACACGCCGGTGAAAAGGAGAAAGCCCAGCGTGCCGCCTTGTCCTGCCGGTTGCACGTCCGTCCGTGACAATATTTGCTGGCTAATAAAGACACCGAGGATTTCATTAGCATAAGTCTGTGCAAACTTCCATCGGTTGACAGCTGGAGGGAGAGAGCAAATGAAAGAGAAAGGGAGAGAAAGTATTCATGCCTCGGGGGTGAGATGGGTGGTTACTAATGATCATTCTGTTTTTTAGCGGGGGGGGGGGGGGGTTCTAGAAAAGCACAGAAGTCTGTTGGAAGAGTCTTCTTTGCAGATGAAGGAAATGTGCAATCGTCACCGTAATTTCAACTGGTTTTAGACGGAGCAGTTTTAAGGGGCTAAATGGCTGGATGCCTTTTGTAAGTCTTTCAAAATCATTGTCCTGAACCGAGGTCCTGCGGCACGCCATCCTGAGTGGATACAGGGTGGGATATAAATATTTTAGTAAGTAAATAAGAAATAAAAAAAAGGATGTGGATGGATGGATGGAAGGATGGAGAAGGGAGATCACACACCTTCTTTCCACCTGGGAACCCCTGCAAAGCTCAGCACCCTCTCCATGTGGCCTGCCTTCTCCTTCTCCTTCTTCTTCATTCCCTTTTTTTGAAATCCCTCCCCTTCTTTCCAAGGAAGGAACTTCTCAAGCTGATCTCTGAGCGAGGCATTGCTGCCTCTTCTGCTGCCGCCTCCTGTGCTGCCAGCCAGCCAGCTTCCAGGGAAGGGAATGCAGGAGGAGAAGAAGAAGACGAGTTTTCTGTGGCAAAGTCAAGAGGCGCACCGGTTGAAGCCGGAGGGGGGTTGCTCTTGGCAAGCCACAGGGCCTGGGCCGGCCACCCACCGACCCCGGCCAGAGAAGATGGACATTTGCTCTCTGTAAGTGGTACCCAAAGCTGGGGAAGGGGTGATGGTGGAAGGGATGTGCAAAGGCATGAAGCATGGGGGGAAACATTGCTGGGCACTGCAGAAGAGTGGGGCGTGTTTAACCTTCACCGGCACAGAGCTGGTGTTGCAAATGTGGTGAGCATCCTATACGATATCAGTATATATATATCAATATATAAGTGATGTCGGCATCCTGTAGATGGGATAGATGAGTGCAAGCGTGCCGGCGGAGAAGGGGATGGAAGGGGTCCCTCGTTTTGGAGCTGGCCTCATTTGAAAGGATACATGTATGTGCATGAGAAAGTTTTCAAGGATGCATGTATGTGGATGTGCTTAAAGGATGCTTGTATACGTATGGGAGATAAAGTGTGTGTGTGTGTGTGTGGTCCTTCAAGGGACATGTTTAAATGGTATGTGCTAGGGGTGGGAAATGGGATGTGTAGCGCAGTGTGGTGATGTGTAGTGACACTCTCTTGAGGGCAATGGCACACCGAAGGGTCAGTGGAAAGACGGGTGGCAGAATGCAGAGCAATTGGAGTGCCTGTCTTGCAAGGATCCAGGCAAGGTTGATCCCTCCTTTTCCCACGGCTGCCAACTCTCTGAATTTGACAAAGTGTCACCGCCAAGCAAGGCGCAGATCAAGTGTCCAGTTGCATTGTAGTCTGCAACTTTCAGGGGACTCCTCTCAGGTTCCGTTTGGTAAAGCAGAATCCATCAGAGACCTGCAGTTTTTTGAGTTGCTGGGATCCATGGTCCCTGTGTTAAGATGAGGTTTGGGGAATATATAGTCCTGTTACCCGTGATGTAGCCTTGGCATGCAAAGTGAGCCAATATTTGTATTTGGGGTGCGAATAGGAGGATAAGTTACTTTGCCCTCCAGGGAACCCCAGGCCTTAAGACAGCAGGAGCGGAGCATCTCCAATGGAAAAGAACATTTTGCATCAGCAGTACTTTAAAATGAATATTCTCTTGAAACAAAAATGAACGAATATACACTTTTTGAATTGCTTTGTTGTTAAACTCATCGGTGGCAAAAGAGATGTAGACAGAGCCTAAGGTTCATTCAAGAGTGTAAACCTAATACCAGGCCTTGCCGGGTGGGAGAATGTAATATATACACATGCATCCATATATATATCCGAGGTACCCATTTTGTTTTGGGTTGGTTGCTTGAGATTTCAATTCTGATTTGTTATTTATTGACTAATTGTTTTAGCCTGGCTTCTTTGCCCCCCTTAGATACCCAGAAGTGTAAGAACAGGGAAAAAGACGTTGCTTTTGTTGACTGGCGAAATTTGGGCATCGCATATTATTTCTTTTTGCGGAGCTTGGAAAAGTTGCCTTTTGGGGACTACAGCTACCTGAATTCCCTGACCGATATGACGGGTACAAACCAAGGAATGATAATCCAATAATAAGAAGAATAATAATCCTAAAGTTTTGATTTTTGGTTCTTTTGACCCCAGTGGCAAGATAAGTCTCTTCTGGTTATTCCCATTCCAAGTAAATTAAGAAGCGATGGCCTTTTTGGTTTTCCTACTCCTCTGATTAATAATAATGGTAATATTTCCAAGGTGTTGGTTTTTGTTCTTTGGACCCCAATGGCAAGATGGTCTCTTCCCGTTCCAAATAAAATTAATTTTGGCGAAGCTGAACAGGAAGACGGCTTTTTTGGCTTCCCCAATCCTCAAATCTTGCCGATTCAAAGCAGGGTATGGGATCCGACAAACTTCCAGAGCCGTTTTTCCTTGCAGCCGCTCTGTTCGTCTCTCTGCTCCCCCCGCCCCATCCCCTTGCTCTCCATTTCTTTCTTTTTTTAATGTGTTCATCTGATAAAGTGGCTAATGCAGTCTCGATATAATGGGATCGATGGAGGTGGCGGAGGAAGGAGGAGGGGAGGTTAGAAGAAGCAGGGCCAGAGCCAAAGCGGCGGAGGAGAAGAAGGCATTGAGTAGTGAAACTTGGAACATCTCTCTTTAGGCCGACTGGCTGCGGCAGAAACCCCGGGTCAGAGCTTGGAAGAGATGGGATTAAAAAGTGAGAGACTTCCTTTTATAGCAAATGCTGAGCAGCAAAAGGCCATGAGTATGTGTGCGTGTGTGTATATATATATATGTGTGTGTGTTTTGCGCTTCATCCAGCCTGGCTTTTTGGCAAGTTCCCCAAGAAACTTCATCAATGCCTTGATTTGGATGAGCGCCTCGCTGTTGTTCGGAAACAGCCTCCCTGCCCTCCCCGGTTGCTTCCAAGCTCCTTCTCCTGGATCTTAAACTGGTCTGAAATTGACAAAACCCATCTCATCCTTTTCTACGCCGGGTTGACATGTGATTGTCCCAAAACACATCTTATCAGGGATCCTAGAACCATCGTAAAATATTGCAGGTCCCTGATGGATCCTGCTTTACCAAACTGAACCTGAGAGGAGTCCCCGAAAAGTTACCGACTGCAACGCAACTCAGCACCGTCATGGGTCCAAAACACACTGCAGAAATAATCCAGTTTGAGACCCACTGCCTTTTAAACCAAATTGCAAATCGATTTGAACCAGTTCCGACGACCCTGGTTCCCACTTGAACCAAATTGCTGAAGTGATTCGGAGAGAGGGACCATGCGCTAGACCCACTTAACCCACATCTTTTTGATGCTGATTTTTTCCATGTCTTTTTGGATAAATCGATTCCACGCAAGTGCAAACCAGATGAGGATCAGAATCGATTTAAATTTACCCTTCAACCAGCTGGAGCAGGTCCATTTTGAATCGATTCATTCGTGAATGTGAACCACAAGTGGGTTATTTTACAGGGAAAAAATGCAATCGGGGCAAATGTAATGGGAACCACGCTCCGCTGTCGAATTGATCCATCAATTTGGATCGCCCACCAATGTATCTGTAAGTGGGAATGACAAAACATTCTGACATGACAAAATTACAATTGCATTCGACACAGGATGCAGAAAGAGGCTGAAACCAAGAAACAAGCAAAAGGTTCCAGGATCAAATATCTGGGTAAAATATCAAACCAGCAATAATAATATTATTTTTTTATCTTGTTCAAATTAATTATGCTCTTCATCTGGAAATGTTTTGCAATGGGCCCTTGGCTGGGGTTTGGTTCCAGCACCAAATGGAGGTACCAAAATCCATGGGTCCCATTAAATACAATGGCCTACAATGGTGTCCCTAATATGAAACAGCAAAATCAAAACTTGCTTTTGGGAATATATAAAAAGAATCCATGGATATGGAGGGGCAGCTGTAAATTCCTTATAGTGTACACTATCTTAAGATCCTGCAATAAAGGGTGGGATAGAAGTGTTTATAGGAAATAAAACTGAAAAGAAGGAGATTGAGTAGGATATAGGAGAGGACTAGAAACTGATGGAAAGGCATCGAGGAAGGGACAGTAAATTGTTTTAGCAGATGAATTAAATCAAACGGGAGCAAGATGAGCGGCGGAAGAACAAAATTGAGATGATGGTAATATAGAGGTTTATCACACTGGAGCTAATTTCGGCATTAAAGAGAGATTAAAGCGCATTGAAAGCATCCCGCAAATAAAGCGAAAATGGCGAGGAATTGCGTGAATGATTATCATTTACGCAATTGTGCAAATAAAGTGATATCGCAAAAGGCGTTGTCGCCGAAATCCCGAAAGTAAAAAGATGTGCGCTGATGCTTCTTTGCGACCACTTTAATGGTGGGTTTTGTGCGACGTCGTGCAAAATGATTTCACGTAATGATGCGATTTTCCCGGGATGTTCTCGGGATAAACTCCCGATCTCCTTTGTGTGATAAACTCCATAGGGAAGGGATGAGCCTGGTGCGGATCGGATTTTTAACCTGGGGAGGACAGAGCAAGAGTTAAAATTTAGGCTGATGCTGTTGCTGTTCCCTGCCTTCAAGTTATGATTTCTGGTGACTTTAAGCTGAAATCTTTCTTGGCAAGATTTGTTCAGAGGGTGTTTGCTATTGCTTCCCTCTGAGGCTGAGACAGTGTTACTTGCCAAAGCCACCCATTGGTTTCCCCTGGCAGAATGAGGATTTGAACCCTGCTCTCCTAGTCCAACACTGGACCTTATCAGACAGGAGGAATTTCTCTTTATTGCGAACGGAGCCAATTCGAATTCATGTGAATTCACTAGTTTAGCGAATTTACATGAATTCCAATTGCATTCGGAATGCGTTCAGAATGACTTCCCATTACCTGAAAATGACCCCCCCATTGTCCGAAATTGTGTGAGATGCTTTAATATGCAATAACGTAAAACCCATGATTGCGTTCGGAATGACTTTCCTTTTGCCCGAAATTGCATGAGATACTTTAATACGCAATAACGTGACACCTCATGATTGCGTTCAGATTGCCATTAGATTATACTTCCAATTTCCGATGCCTGATAAGGCCACTGCACCATCCTGACCCAAGCAATGCAACTGGGCTTATATTTCACATCCAGTTGTTTTGTGAAACTGATTGGTTTAATGGAACTAACTTTGCACAAGGGTTGACTTACTAAGTTATTCTTATTAATAATAATAATATAATTATTAATAATAACTACTAAGTTGTTGTTGAAGTATAAAGGGATATCGACAAGCTGGAAGATGTCCTAAGATGGCAAAGGCCTGGAAAGCAAGCCTTATGGTGAATGACTAAAGGGGCTGTGTATGTTTTGCTTGGAGAAGAGTAAAGACTGAGAGGTGGCATGGAAGCCTGACTTAAATACCTGAAGGGATCAATACATAGCGAGATCTTGTAACACCTTTGAGACTCACCGAAAGAAAGAAGTTGGCAGCAGGAGCTTTCCTAGGCTTGGTCCAAATCAATCAGAGGAAATAGACTTAAGTCTATGCAAGCTCATGTTGCCAACTTCTTTCAGTGAGTCTCAAAGGTGCTACAAGAGCTCTCTCTACAGACTGATTCTACAGACTAACATGGCTATATCTTTGAATCATACTTGATGTCATGCAGAAAGTGAAGCCGGCTTATTTTTGGCTGGATTCAAACTGCGAGGAAAGGGAGATCCCGCCTAAACATCCGGAAGAACTTCTTGAACTTCAGACAGCCTTGGAGGATGGTGGGCTTTCCTTCTCTGGAGGGCTTTAAACAGAAGTTGGACCAAGGTGACCAAACGTCCTCAAAGGAGGACGAGGCACCGCAAAATGTAGGGCAGTGAAGGACAACGGAGGGCCTTCCCAAACAAAAGCTAAAGACACTCGTATAAATATAAATGGATGCTTCTTAGCCATGCTCAAAATGAAGGACATTTGGGAATTCCTCCTGGACAGAAGGTTAAGAAGGAGAACATGTGGCCAACCTGGGATGGATGAGTGCCATTCGGGAGGGCTTCGATTGTGTCTTCTTGCATGGCAAAGCGTTGGACTCGTTGGCCCTTGAAGCCTCTTCCGGCTCTCCGATTTTATTATTCTATTGGACAGAAGAGGGATTTGGGATTTACAAGCTTAGATCCAATTGTTGAGTTTAACTACTAGAGAAAACCCGTTGGATTAACGCAACTAATTTGTGCAAAATTGCTAAATCCTTGTTGATTCAACGGATCTGGTGCGGTTGGGACAATCCGTCAGGAGGTTGTCACCTGGAATCCTGTTGGTGACGTATTCATATATATCTTGATGTTACATTGAGGATGCTGTTCTTCGCTCATTTTCTTCTTGAAGGATGTGGCAAGCAATTTTAGCCATTTTGACAACTTTAAATTTCCCGTCTCCATTCCATGAAACCCTGGGATTTGTCGTTTGCGGTAGCACCAGATCGCTTTGACAGAAGAGGCTAAATTTCGCATGTAACTACAAAGCCCAGAATCTGAAAGCATGGAGCCACGGCAGTTAAAGCCGTGCCAAACTGCATTAATTCTGCAGTGCAGATGCAATCAAAGATATCATTTGGATGCAACGCACACCTACACTAAAGAGTACAGTAACAAACATCACAACCTCTTGACACATCGTCCTTATTTTGGAGGCTCCCATTTTTTACTTTTAAGGTGTGATGTCCACACTCCGGCTGAAAAGATAGTGTAAAGATCTGTCACCGGCCATGTGCAGGATGGATGGATGCATTTTTATTTTTATGTTTGCAAGCCTCTGCGGTACATGACACTCACGCAGGGGTGTGTGTGTGTGTGTTTGTGTGCAAAATTCTGCCCGCAACCCCTTGAAATGTCCCAAATTCCTAGCATTGCAGAGAAGGCGACGCTGAAAACCAGTCACACCTTGAGCTCTTCTCTGCGACGGGTTTGCATTCCTTGGGTTCCTGTTTGACCCCTTTGCTCTCGATGCTCAACCAGAGCTTTATCTGCAATGCTAAAAATCTGGGGATTGAAGGAATATATAAATTCGGGGTGGAACGGATTTGGGGAGAAAGAATATCCTTCTCCCTCCAAGTACTGAGACCCACATTTGGAGGCAGGTACGGATTAGGAGGGTGGGCAGAATAGGTGAGTAATTCAATTATTAAAATAAGGGCTTACGAAGAAGGAGGTTTAATTACACTTTGCATCCCGCAAGCCCTGCAGCTGCATGACTTGCAGATGTACACCTGACTTACTGCAGATCAGGCCTTTTCGGACACTGCTCTGAACCCAAGCAGTGGTTAAGTTCATTTGACACGTTGCTTTTTTTAACAAGCAAAGAGCGTTTGCGTTTGTCCCGGCCATAACTGGGGCACAAGACCATCCACACACGGGGTTGCCACATTTCAGGGCCTGGCGCTGAGTCTGGAGTTTTCATGGGTCACCTTTAGGCAGGAGGGAAAGGTGCCGATTCTCCAGTTTTTGGCAAGCTCAGGTCCAGGTTAAGAGGAAAGAGCTGGGTGCAAATCTATGTGCTCGGCTGGCAGAGCCGCAGCTTGCTTTAATGTGCAAAGATCCGTTGATTTGTTGCGGGAGGTTGCCAAGGCTCCCCGGAGGGTTTCTGTCTTTGCTTGGCTAGCTTTCCTCTTTCCTTCCTAATCTTGTGGTTCCAGGGCTCACTTTCCACTCTGCTGTAGAAGTAATAATAATAATGATAATAATAATATTTATTTATATCCCGTCGCTCCAATGAGATTGAGGCGGCTTACAATATTAAAAACTGTCCTCTGCTGTACCCTGCATTCAAGCAAGCAAGCTAGATTTAACATCCCTTCTTCCTAAGTGACAAGGAGTTTGGTGTTGTTGTGCGCCTTCAAGTCCTATCTGACGTATGGCGACCCTAAGGCAAACCTATTGTGGGGTTTTCTTGGCAAGTTGCTTCAGAGGGGGTTGCCATTGCCATCCTCTGAGGCTGGGAGAGTGTGACTTGCCCAAGGTCATCCAATGGGTTTACATGGCTAAACTGGGATTCGAACCCTGGTCTCCAGAGTCATAGTCCAACGCTCAAACCACTGGGCCATGCTGGCATCCCATCCCTTCATTTCACCTTAGCTACGTCTTCATTTCCAAAGATATGTTCCCTCTGTGTGCATGTGTGAGAGTGTTTAAATGACAACTTGTGTGCAATTGTGGTCGGTACTTAATGGATAATGTTTCATGATATCACCAGGAGCCGTCCCTAGGTCTCAAATTTTAGGCCATGATG
>JAOEGL010000007.1:1745000-1842099 GCA_034509955.1 Urosaurus nigricauda | reverse complement strand
AAATGCATGGAAATTAAACTTGGCTTGACAAGACTCTTTATGTGAAAAGGATCTAGGACTCCTATCAGACCACAAGTTGGACGTCAGCCCACAGCGTGATGCTGCAGCTAAAAAGGCCAATACGATCCTAAGCTGCATCAATAGAAATATATAGTCTCTGTATCAAGGGAAGTGATCGATCCGCTCTGTCCTGCTTCGGTGATTTGAACCTTCTGTGATTTTAGGTGAATTAACGGCTTTGCTCTCGGTGTCGGTCCTTTGGGGAGGAACGAACCCGTTTTTGAAAAGAGGGACGGAGGGTTTGGAGCGGGTGAAGAAAGAGAGCCGGACCCTGCAGCTGATGGAAGAAATGAAATTCCTTTGCCTCAATTATAAGGTATAGTCGACACTTTAGGCTCTGTGGCTGCGTCCACACTGGAGAAATAACCCGGTTTGGCACCGGTTTCATTGCCTTGGCTCAAGGCTGTGGAATTCTGGGAGTTGGAGTTTGTTGTGGGGTCCAGAGCGGAGCGGAGCTCCGCTCTGGCCCCACAACAAACTCCAACTCCCAGAATTCCACAGCCTTGAGCCAAGGCAATGAAACCGGTGCCAAACCGGGTTATTTCACATAAATTTGCTAAACTATCGAATTCATGCAATTGCGAATTGGCTCTTTTCGCAATTGAAATTCCTCCCACGCGATAAACTCCTTGAACATTAATACCTTTGTTTCCATAAATCCGTTCGGGTTTGGACCACCAAACAGAATTCAGGCCAATTTGTTTCCTGTCAAAAGGGGTATCTCCTTTGGTTGAAAATACCACCTGAAATATAAATCAGATACAACACGGGAATATATATTATATTATTCCCATATATATATAATATAATATATATATATATATATATATATATATATTATATTATTCCCCATAATATCACAAATTACACTGAGGCTGTCGTACTTTGGACAGATCATGAATCCATGTAGCTCGGATGAAGAGATGATGATAATGTTCGGTCGAGTGGAAGGCGGTAAGAAAAGACAAAGACTGTGCTACAACTGGATCGATTCAATGAAGAAAATCCTAAATCCTGTTTGTAATCCTTGAGGACTATTAAGAGCTGGGTCTCTCGGAGGTCTCCCATTCATAGCCATAGAGGGGATAATATCAACTGGGGAGCATTTGCTCCCAAGGATCTTAGAGTGCCATGTAATCCCAAATCTTCTCTTGTCTAATGAATTTTGTCTTCTCCTTGCAGTACATGGTGCCGTTTGTCCTCAACCAGTGCGGCTCGCTGATCTACTATCTGACGTTAGCATCCACAGGTTGGTCCGTATGATTCTTCTTGAATCCTGTGCGAAGACTCCTTGCATGGAAAGGGCTCAGAGAGAAGGAAGCTTGTGACTCTTATTCCTGATAGGCATATAGGGTTTGGACTAATTTCTTTGGGGGGTAGTGTTGTTACTGTTTTTTAATACAGGGAGCGTTCGGAAATTGTATCTCCCACCAGTGGAACAACCGGCATCCTCCACTTTTTCCTACTATGTGGGTGGGTAGGTCAGTTTGGAAATATTTACGCTACTCGGGGTAGATTCCTTGGGCTGCATCCACACTAGAGGAATAACTAGAATAACCCAGTTTGGAACCGGTTTAAATGTCTTGGCTCACGGCTATGGGATTCTGGGAGTTGGAGTATGTTGTGGGGTCCAGAGCGGAGCGGAGCTCCGCTCTGGACCCCACAACATACTCCAACTCCCAGAATCCCATAGCCGTGAGCCAAGACACTTAAACCGGTTCCAAACCAGTTTATTCCTCTAGTGTGGATGCAGCTTTGGAGAGAATCCTAGGTGGTTTTTGTTTAGTCTGGCTAGCTAAACAACCCAATTCACTCCAATCTTTCCCTTTCTTCCATTCCAGACCTTACGTTGGCCGTGCCTCTTTGCAACTCTTTGGCTCTGGTCTTCACCTTGGCAACGGGGAAGCTTCTTGGAGAAGACATTGGAGGTGCAAGTAAGTCTCTCGACTTTTGCTCAGGTGCAAGCAAACCTAAAGATTCTGTTCCTTTTGAGCAAAGCGTGAACACGCTCACACATAGTCATCACCCTGGAGTTGCACACCTTGACCCTTCCGGTTGTGCAATGGCTGGGAGAGAAGACCGTATGGAATAACCGGTTGCACCAGGGACTTCGTTTTGTGCCGCGTCTCCCTTTGTCTCTTCAGAAACGACAAACAGAATTTGCTTCCAAAAAGGGCACAACACGTCCCTTTCTTCCTCGGCTCTATCTTTGTTGACGTGAAGGCTGACAACAAGTCCAGATTTATCATTGTGCATTTCTTTTTCCTTCTAGGGGCTGCCCTGGGAATGCTGCTGACCATCTTAGGGATTGCGCTCTGCGTTGCTGGATCTGGGCATGAGAAATCGTAAGAGGCAACTCGGAAAAGAACAGGAGCGTGTGTGAGAGAGAGAGACCGGGGCATCCATGTCCTCTGTTCGTTTTGCTCCACAGCACGTTGCAGAAGAGCTTCTTGGACTCAAAAATGTCACAAATGGCTTGAAACACCTTCAGGACTGAGGAACGGCATTGCACACCTCAGCCCAGCAGTTCTTTGAGCCTCTGCTTGCTCATTTCGCAGAGCGACCAAAACTTACATTGGAGTTTATCACATGGGAGGAATTTCTCTCAATTGCGAATGGAGCCAATTGGCAGTTGCATGAATTCACTAGTTTAGCGAATTTACGTGAAATCTGACTGCGTTCGGAATGCGTTCAGAATGACTTCCCGTTTCCCAAAAATGACCCCCCCCCATTGCCCGAAATTGCGTGAGATACTCTAATACGCAATTACGTGAAACCCCGTGATTGCGTTCAGAATGACCCCCCATTGCCCGAAACTGTGTGAGATACACTCATTCACAATAACGTGAAACCCCAGGGTTGTGTTCGGATTGCCATCGCATTATACCCCCAAATTCCGTCGTATGATAAACTCCATTGTAACATTTCTGATCAGCAGCAGAAATTCTCTGTCCTTTCTGAAGGTGCCTTTACACCACCGCTGTGAGCTCAGGCATGCTTCAAACTACTGCCAGAGCAGTCCGAAATCCACAACTTGCTGCAAGAACAATTGCTAAAAAGGACACACTATAATCCAAGGGTAGGCAGTGTTTCCCCCAGGGACACTGTTTTGTCCCCAGGTGTCAAAAATATATATTTTTAATAAAAGCTTTTTTAAAACAAAAGCTGTTGGTTGCATTTTCTTTTTGCTCCAGAATGTGTCCATGTGCATTCAGTGGAGCGTGGAGGGCATTTGGAAGCACCTGTCCCCCTAGCAAAAAACCCCACAATTTTTATAAAATGTGTCAAAATTTGAAATGTCCTCGAATGTTCACTAGTGTCATTGAGTGTATTTCCACCACATTTTGCCGGTACAAATTTCTTGTTTACCCACCACAGTATTTCTTTGTTTCTAAACTTTAAAGGAACAAATTGTCACCCTTTTAGACCTCTTGTAAACTCGGTGGCCCTGGGCTTTTTCACCCTTTCCGTCCCCATTATAGTCCACCTCTGTGGCCATTGAGTGACTCTTTCAAATCAGAGAGCATGACGATTTTGCAAATTTATTTTAAGAGAGATAAAGATTACACAAAAGCAGTGCTCACTTTGTTTAAGATCTCTCCTCACAGGGGGATTTTTAAAAACTGCTGGGTCTCTGATGTTAGTACAGTCATTTTTCAGATGCAGCCGCCTTTCTCCAAGCCGGATGGAAGTGAGACTTTCGGGTCACCTCCTGCCTAGAATCACCAGCAGCTTGTACCTTCTCAGTGGTCCCAACCTGTTCCTTACACAAAGGATTGAGAAGAAAAGATACACAGAGTTTGTGTTAGTTCCAAAAACTAAACATCTAGTTTGTGCACAACTGCATAGATCCCATCCTTTCGAAGCCGAAACGCATAGGTCGCTTCTGTTGTAGACGCGGCATGCAATGTAAAGGCTTCCCTAGCAACAAAGATTTATTACCTTTCTGTGTGGCAAGGGGTTCATCTTAGGCGTCACTTCTTCGTCTACAGTCTCTGCAGCTCTCTGGGAGAAATTTGGAAAAGGAAAATCGCCAAGTGGAGAAGCATTTCAGTGTGGCAAGCCAACCGAAAAAGGTTGGCTTAGGGTTACCGTAAGTCATAAATGACTTGGAGGCACACAACGATTGTTCATTAACCACAAAACTGGGCTGTTTCATTGCCCCAGAATACCAGCTGTCAACTGATACTTAAAAACACCTACCAGTGACTGGTTTCATTCAGTCTAAAATCTAAAATTTAAGACTGAGTCTAAATTGCACACATTGTTTTTATTAAATGCCAAACCAGACGTTCCAGGCGTAGTTGGAAAGTGAATTCTCGCCCACCCTTTCTTTCTTTGAGGAGACCCGCTGCTGCAGATGGCATCAGGAGGGGAGATTTTCCCCTAGGAGAGACCCTCATACCTGGTCTAGAGGCAATTCCACCTGTGTATCTTCATCTTCCCCTACTTCTTGGGCATGTGCCACCTCCTTCCTTGCACCTTTCATTTTGTAGACGCTTCCTTCTTCTAGAGGTAAAAGTGATACATAAAACATTATGTGAACGGTCTTATGCCTCCTTAGTGACAACGGTATTATCCAGATCAGACAGGGAACTAATGGGGATTCAGCCCTGCTTGGATATGCAACCGTCTGGTTTGGAAGTTTTTACATCTGGGAAGGATGGAGAGCAGAGAACGGGGATCTCTGTCTTTAAGTCAAGGGGCATTATTCCATTTTGACAAAGGGGGAACCTTGTGATCACCAAGTCACATTTCAGAAAGCTGTTAAGGCCAGAGAGTGACTAGTTTAACCTAGCTTCCTCCGTCCTGGTGCCTTTTCTATCCACTGGACTTCATCTCTTATCCTCCGCAGCCAGCATGGACACTGGGAAGGACGATGGGAGTTGGAATCGCAAACATATGGAAGGCACCAGGATGCGGGAGGCTGATTTAATCTCTTACATGGACAAAGAACGCTGCAGTTTGCTCCTCCATAATGTTGCAGCCACATGGTAGCTTCTTACTGTTGGGAAGAATTTGAGATACAGGGATCCAAAATGGTGTTTGGAGGCAGTCTCTCTCTGACTATTAGATATACTGGGGACAAATGGAAATGGATGGTTCATGAATTCTTCCCAAGAGCTCTTGGCAGCCATCTCTGTGACGTGAAAATGCTGGCTTTGTCCAACCGTTATCTAATCCATCTAGGCCATTCTTATATGTTTATTATTGTAGCTGCCCAAGATAGCTTGGTTTTCAAAACTGCTATTGGCAAAAACCTACATCTCCAAACTTCCTTGCGAAAGTCTAATCTAGATATTTTTTCACCGGTGGGGCCTTTTTGACGGAGATGGGCTAGATTAGCTTTTTTTGTGGAGGGCGATGGGAGCTGTGCCAAGCTGGGGAAGAATGGGTTAGTCCCGGTTAATCCTTGGATGGGAGACCATCCTTGCATGGGAGATAAGTTGGCTAGATTTCAGAGGAAGGGACTGACCAAACCACCTCTGGCCATTCATTGATTAAGAAAACCTCCGAAATGTATGGTGTGGCCATAAATCAACAGTCGACTTGAAAGCACACATATACGTATACAAGAATATCGTACCCACCTCTTTGCCCTCCATCCATACCTTGTTCAATGCTCCGGTATGAGTTCTGACTGATCCTTTCAGCCTGAGCTGGCTTGGCATGGAAGACAGACAACTTCGTATCTTGGTTGGGGTATTTCCTCTGTTTGTGCGGTGTTGCGGCAGAGGTGTTTGGGTGCTTTTCCGTCTGCACAACTCCCGTGGATCGCACCCTTCGAAGGTCCAGCTGGAAGAACCAAATGAGATGTAAGCTTGGCTCTGTTTCGTCCTCTAGCAGAGATTGGGAAACCCGCTGGCCCTCCATATGGCCATCAGGTCCCTTCAACCCAAGCCAATACAAGGAGTGGTCAAGGTTTACGGGATTTGTAGTCCAATAATCATACGACGGGCCATATGTTCCCTATCCCTTCTCTTCTAGGATTGGATTTGCAAGAGGAAGGAGGTTGGACCTGGCAGAATTACCCCAACAGATCCTGGCCATGAGGTTTGTGGGTGCACAACGTCCCACTTTTAGCGAACCTGAACCTTTGATTCATTCCCTGAGAGAACAGTTATAATATAAGCCCTGCCTTTTGCAGACATAGGGATCTATTCCTTTTACCTGCTGCGGTGATCCAAGGAGCGCTGAATCGCTGGACCCATCTTGGGAAGGCAGGTGGGGTTGCCCAGACTGGGAAAAACAATGATAACACGGATAGACTATCAGGAAATGTGCAATAAGTAGGAAGACCGATACAATTTGGGCCAGCCATCCAAAACTGAAGGTTCAAGGCATTAACAAGGGGGCAGTTTGAATGGCCAACATTGACGTCACTTGCAAGATAACAATTGTTTAGCATCCAGTAAAGCCATCATTTTAAGTTACTCTTATAATAACCCAGAACAACAACGACAACAATAAAGGAAAGTCAGCAGAGATGCCCACTTACCCCTTGGTTTTGGGGCCACCTTCTGTTATCGGGGAGATTTCTGCAAACACAGAAAGAGCAAATTCACAACAGCTCACAAATCTAGGGAATCAACCAGTAAAATAAATGCTGCCTGCCCTTTATTTCATTTATTAAAATGTTTCTGTCGCAGCCTATTCACAACATTACAGGGTGGTCTACAAGTAAAATCAAGTCATAAAATTAAGCCATTCAAAATATGCAAAAATTCCAAACAAAACAAAAGAAAACCTAAAAATCCAAAATCCCAAACACTCCTAGTCCCAAGCGTTTTGGATGGGGGGAGACTCAAAACCGTATTTACATACACATAATTAAATATAATAAGGCCGGAGAAAGACTGAGTATAATAAAATAATAACAGAATAACAGAGTTGGAAGAGGATGTGTGAAACGCTGGGAATCCAAGTGACGTGCTTTGTAGGAATCCATACACCTTTCGGTCTTTCACAGACCCTAATATCTCTCTCCAGCCGCACAAACATAGTATAGGTAAGCACTCAGATTTTGGAGTATTTCAGATTTTGGGATTCTGGATACGGAATAACTAACTTGTATAGCCATAGCAAGCAAGTAATAGGGAAAAGTGTTCCTTCAAAGGCTGAGAAGTCATCCTTAGCACCTTCAGTCCAGCCCAAAAGTTATCTCTTTTCTCTTCCCTGTTCGTCCCACCATTATATTTTGCACAAGGATAAGTTGCACATGTTTAAGCGGCTGTGAAGACAATCCCTAGCCTTTCCATCACTTACCGGAAGGACCGACGTACGATCTTCGGCGGCACCAAGAGTTCAAAGTAGGGGAGGTTTTTGTATTTTTCCAGCCCTACGGCCACGTAATAGTCTCCGCTCACCAGCTTCTCGCCACTCGAGACAACGTCGCCGTTCAACCTGTAGAGCCTGACGCCAAAGGAAAAGACATTTTATGGCACTTTTACGCAAACGCCTGTCCTTTTTGGTCCTCGATGTTTGGTTGTCCTCTAAGCGGTCGTCCTAAACTCGCTTAGGGACTCACTTTTTCACCGCTCCGCTGTGCAGCCTGGCCTTTTCGGACAAGAGGCCGAGGACGGTGCTCCATTCCTGCAAGGCGTTCTTGGTGAGGATCAGGCGGAAAGGTGGGCTCAGTAGGTCCCCGTTGCGGAAAACGCTTAAAAGGAAGGAAAAAGAAAAAGGACAGGGTGGGTTTGGTGGCATTTGGGGATTTGGGGACGTTCATTCTGCAGGGCAGAAAACGTAGAGCTCTTCTGTGAGATCATCGATTGACGAGTGATTGGTTATCTACCTTTTCCCAAAACAAAATCTAAATAATAATAATAATAATAATCCGAAATCCAAAACACTTCTGGTCCCAAGCATTTCAGATAAGGGAGACTCAGCTTGTACTAAATTCTAAACTAATTCACGGGACTGAACCTGCAAAAGGGATACTTCAGGCAGGCAGCCGAGCCTACCTTACAGGGTCGTTCTGAGGATTATCGAGACGCTGAGACATTTTCTAGAGCACGTGCTGAAACGGTTACTCACTGTATGATGCAAGGCAGGTTTGTCCGTCTCTTCCACTGCCCTGGAAAGGACATCCTCTGGGAAATTCCTGGGTAGTCCTGAAGGCCAGAAAACATCAGGATTAATATGGCTAGTAGTTCATCTCTGTCCATGTTCTTGCTGGTCTACAGGTAAACATCATCAGTGACAATAACAAAAAGGTAGGACTCCAAAGGGTTTGCAAATTAAATTCTAATAGGGACAAACCACATATGGAGGGCTAAGGAGACTCAATGGGATTTGAGCATCCTTGGATTTTGTTATCCACCAGCAGATACCCACTGTGCATGCTTTATAAAGCTAATCGATAATATTCATGCTGAAAAACTGCTCACAGATTAAAGAAAACCCAGGTTTCCCCCCACTTTTGCCCTCCAGGACTAACCTGCACACTGTCTTTTTTCAGCTTTCTGCTCAGCTGCTTCATTTCAGGGTTTAAATAGCTGTCAAGTGGGGGAAAAAATCAATAAATAGGGTGAGCAAATCAAATCAGGTAAGCGGTACGAAAGTTGGAGTCACATCCCAGCTCAACATATATTCTTAAAAATATTTAACATTTTTCATCTTCCCAACAACCCTGTAATGTAGTACTTTAACTCCCATTTTTCAGACAGAGGAAACGAGGCTGCAAGAAATCGACAACAGCTGAAGTCGAAGGCTTTCGTGGCCGGCATCCATAGTTTTTTGTGGGTTTTATCTCTGTTCTTTCGGCTAATAGTATTATTATTATAATGTTTTATTTCTTACCCGCCTCTCCCCATGGATCAAGGCAGCGAACAACAGAAACACCACATCAGTTAAAACCCATCAGTTAAAATACACTTTGATTTAGAATATTGTACACTTCATTTTAAAAGGACGTCCATGCAGTTTAAAAGGATATGATACACACACGTTAAAATAATAAATTGGCTTTCCACTCCACTAAATGCATCTGAAGAAGTGTAAGTCTAGGAAAGCTGATGTTGCCAACTTCTTTCTTTCAAGTTAGTCTCAAAGGTGCTACAAAATCTCTCTACGTGCTCTTTTACGGACTAACGGCTATATCTTGGGATTCTGACATGTTCAAACAATCCACATTGAAAAGTCGTCATTTAAAATTCACACTAAAATCATCCAAAGAAGATTTACCAGAAGAGACCGGTCTTTAATGCGAAGAACCGAAGAGCCATCAGATCCACTTCCCTTTAAAACTGAACTATTTACTTACCAGGAACAGCAGTTGTGTTTGTTGTGGACAATTGGATAAGACAACGGGTCACAAAAAGGCGTCACTTAACATATCTGCTTCAAAGGCCAAGCGTTGCTGACAGATGCACAAATACACATATACACACCACTTCCAAGAGGGAAATTATTGCCTAAGAGTAAGGGCTGTGATGCGGCTTTAGAATTGACATCACAAGCCTGGTGTTGTCACAATCCAGGTTGGCAGCTACACAATCGTAGCACTTGGATCCACTTCAATGGTAAGAAATCCTGACCATTGGAGGAAGCAATAGATTCTATTCTGCTTTGGCCAGACCTCACCTGGAGTCTTGTGTCCACTTCCGGACACCACAACTGTGTCCAGTTTTGGCCACCGCAATTGACAAGTTGGAATGCGTCCAGAGGAGGACACTATTGCAATAATATTATTAGCCAAAAGAACAGAGATATGGTGTCAACAGGAATATTTAAAAAATACTTTATTATTTAATGTGGATGCAGGAGAAAAGATTCCACCTAAACATTAGGAAGAGCGTATTGGCTATAGGAGATGCAGCTCTGCTGCTAAACTGTTCGACTTACATAAAGTACTAAAGCAATAGAGCAATAAAAACATTCAGGACATCAGATTTCCAATTCGAGTTCCCAGCCCATTTGTTCGTTTGCAAATGAACCATTTGAAAATTCGGACACTAGGATGGTCAAAGGGTCGAGGCACCACCAAGCCCGGTGAGGCTTAGGGAGTTGGCGATGTTTAGCTTGGAGAAGATCCAGAAGTGACCTGAGCCGTCTTCAAATATCCAAAGATGTGGAAAATTAAGCATGCCTAATTTCTGCAGCTCAAAAGGACTAGGCACAGCGTTTCCCAAACTTTGTTTCTCCAGTGTTTTGGACTTCAGCTCTCAGAAACCCAACGATCAGGAATTCTGGAAACCAAAGTCCAAAACATCTGGAGGACCAAAGTTTGGGGATCGCTGGACAAGGATACGGACCAATGGATCCCACCTGCAAGAAAAGAGATTCCACCTAAAGATGAGGAAGAATTTCTTGGCTGTAGAGCTGTTCAGGAGTGGAATAAAGTGCCTTGGAGGTTGATGGCCTCTTCATCTTTGGCCTTTAAACAGAGGTTGGATGGTCATCTCTTGGGGATGCTTTAGCTGTGTATTCCTGCATGATTCGGGGCTGGATTAGATGGCCTTTGTGGTCCTTTCCAACTCTTTGATTTTGTGGTTAGATGAGGGAATTAATACTTTTTCTACTAGAGAGAGTGCTAGTCCGTGTTCTTGCACATGTTCAAGAACACCTTCCCTGGACATGTTCCAGATACCCCAAGTGCCTGTCTACACCATAAATTTACACAAATATGATTCCCTATCCCTCTCTTTCCAGAGTTACTGAAGTGCAAGAAGAAAACACCCAAGCTGCATCTGCACTGCAAAATTAATGCAGTTTGACACTGTTTTAACTGTCACGGCTCCATCCTATGGATTCCTGGGGTTGGTAGTTTGTTGTGGCACCAGAGCTCCCCAAACAACAAATCTCAGAGCTCCATCAAATTGAGCCACAGCAATTAAAGCAGTGTCGAACTGCAATAATTCTGCAGTACAGATGCAGCCTTGGTCTCAAAACCTCAAAATGAAAGAAGGTTGGGGGGGATGAAGGCACAATTGGGATAAGTGCGATGGGATTGTGACTGAGCAATGTTCACCACGCAACGTTGGACCTTCCACCGTCTACTCACTTGAGCCTCTTGAACCGCTCAAAGCCTCCGGCGACATACTGGGACCCGTTCTGCAGTTCCTCCAGCCCCGAGACCCGATGACCCTGGCGTGGGGTGTAGATAGTCCGAACGGCCACAGGGGCCTGGATCATGCTGGTCACCTCGTTCAGAAAGGCCTCAAAGGTTAGGAACCGGCGCTGGCTGACCACAAACTTCCGGCCGTGGAAGAAGGGATCTCCATTGCGATAGACCACCACGTTCTTGGCAGGAGGTGCCACGGCTACCGTCCCGGAGTTCATGTCTCTTTCTCTCTCTGCAAGGATTTGTCAAAAGTTTGAAAAGGTGTATGGGGAAAGAAGGACAGGGAGCTTCGGCAACCAAACCCACAAAGCCTTCTTCTTCTTCACGTTTGGCAACCTGTGTTCCTGGAGCAATGTTTGCCGTTTCCATAGATGCCAGGTCAGCAAGGAGGAAGGTGTTTTCTCACCTTGGCAAGGAGGCCAAGATGTGTAACACAATTCACTTTTCACTTGGATCACAGGCATCTCCGCGCCTATTTTTCTCTGACAACAGTCCAAGCCTTTCTTTAAGCCGTGGCACTCTCTTGCATGGAACGCCAGTTCTCAGCCCAGCAACACTTCAGCACAAGAATTCTCCTCTGTATGTAATGTAGTAGTTTGCAAGCAAGTCGTACAGACAACGATCTTGCTGAGAAGTTGCAAGATTGCCACTAGCAGACGTAAGATGCAAGTATAAGTTATGCGAGTCAGGCGTGGCATAGTGCGTCGAGCGTTGGACTACATTGTGGGTTGAGTAGTTTGAGTGTTGGACTACAAACTTTGGAGACCAGAGTTTGATTCCCCACTCGGGCACAATTGGGCAAGGCATATTCTCTCAGCCTCACAGGAAGACAATGGCAAACCTTGCCTGCCTTCTCTTAGGTATTTTTCTTTTTAAATTATTTTATTTATTGACTGTATATCCTGCCTTTCTCTCTGGACAGGAAACTGATTTCCCAACCGTCCTGCCTTGTTCTATTTGGCTTTTATTCTTTCTCACCAAGCAAGACTGCAAAGTAGGATAATGCCTACTTTGGTGGCTTGTTTTGTGATGCTGGGTCTGCTCAGAAATTAAGTGAGAAGAAGGACCTCCAAGATTTTTTTTTCTCATGCAAATAACTGCCCCTCCTTGGATGTGAAACTTGTGGCAATTTCTTTGATGCATACTAGTGCATCTCCACAGATGAAAATTATATAAATTCCATCAATATTAAGGAAACAAGTATCACCCTAAACAGTTACTATTGATGTTACTTTAGGAAAAGGACAAAGCTTTATTTAAAAAATAGAGACAATGCATTTGGCATTTTGATACTCTAACAAAGTTTAGAATTGACAAGAGATTCCACAGTCCCGACACCAAGCCAAAAAAATAATGGCTGGCAGTAGTAAAGTAAAGGCTTACGAAACGTAAAGGCTTACGAAACGCTGAGACCATGGGGTAAATGGACAAAGTCCCAGAGAACAAAAGTTACATCTACCCGAAGACCAGCAGCAAATATCTGGATTCCAGCTGAGAAGTCACATTTGGAAGCTCTGGAGCAGAACTATGGGAGTTTGAACATTTGCAGTCAGGAATGCTCCACTGACAACTGAAGGCATACGGAGAAAGTGATCATCTCCTGTCCAACTCTCCCCATGCTGCCAGGAGCAACAACAGACACTTGAATGCAACGCCTATAAAAGCCACTTCTTGGAAAGGCTGCAAAGAACATACGTGTGTGTGTGTGTGTGTGTGTATGTGTGTGTGAGCGTATCTGTTTTTGTAGCCCTCAAACTCAGATTTTGCTTCATAATTTTTTTTCATAATCTCAGCTTGCAGAAATGGATTTCTGAGTCTTTCACAGTGAATGTTCTTCTTAGCTGCTGTCTTTTCAAAAAGGCACCCAAAGTATACAAAATCTTTTGATGGGGAGAGGCGGACGAGGATCTTCCTGGCTATCTATGCAAACCTCAAAGCTCACTCCAAGGGAAACAGCTCAACACTTTCTCAACTGCCTCCCACATTCAACAGCTTGCAAGAGCATGTGCTTCTGCTTTGTTGTACATAGTAGGGCCAACAGCTGTGCCTTCACACCAGCAGTCACTCCGAGTTTCCCAGCCTCTGTTTCAGGATCAAATACTAGAAGTGGGGAGAGGGAGAACAAGGAAGCAGATACAAAGAGAATCCAGTCAGTTCATCTTTTCTGCAACACCAAACACACTCCATAACCCCCCCTACTAAAATCATACTAAGCACTAGTAAATGATTTAATCCACTACAATGCAATCTATACAAGTACTCACCTGCCTGGTAGTTTTAAGACTTGTCAAATGCAATGCCTACTAGTTGAAAATAGAGGCCAATTTTAGAACAGGGGGGCTGGTGGCTCAAAAGGAGATAAATAAGTGCCTCCAATAAATAAATAAATAGAAACCCAAACAAACCGGGGTAGAATGAATACTCAATTATTCATTTCCTGGTTGAAAAGTTTTCCTGACAGGCAGGAAACCCCATTGGGAAGAAAAACAAAAGCTCAAGACTTCTGCGCAGTATCTTTCCAGCTTTCAATTGTCCCAAAGTGTAAGAAACCGTGGGTACTTCTGTGCAGAATAATCCTCTGGAAACACTTCAGGAGAGTCAAATGCAGGGAGAATAGAGCAAATAAATACTTATTTTCTCCTGCACTGGGGACAAAACTATTTAGAATTATTTGGCCCTGAATACAAGGATAGAACAGTTCCAAATTTGCACCTTTATCCTGGACCCACCAGATCTCTTTGATTGAGGGTAGAAGATGGATGGAATCAATCTCTTGTTTACATCATCAAACAAAAGGAAGAAAGATCATCTTACAAAAGAAGCGAACAAATCTAGAGGTCAAAGTACAGCTTGGTCACCGGATACTGTATTTTGTAACTTTTATCAATGTTGTAATCCCGCCTCGATCCGCAGGGAGAGGCGGGAAACATAAATAAATATAATAATAATTATTATAATTATTATTATTCACAAGCTCTCCCCTATAACTCTCCCCAGGCTCCCAGGGGCCGGCTTTCTTACGTTCTTACGGCTGACGATCGCTTGCTGCAGCCACAGGAGCTCCATGGCCAAGTCCTTCTGATACTGCTGGAGATCGGGCAGAGTTTGGGGGATCTCTTGTCCTTTTTGGAAGTGAAGCTCTGTACAAAAAGAGGTCAAGAACATCAATAACCCATTCCACGTCAAGGCGACCTCTTCCCCGGAGATGCATCCCTTGCTTCTTCCATGGATTCCGTTGTATATTCCCCAATTTTTCCTGCTTTTGTTCGCTCGTAATCGCACAGTAAGAAAACTGTAGTTTCCAAAACGGGAGAAGGTTCAGCATTCCAAATTTCACAGGCCGTGTGTCTTACCTTGGCTCAACCGAGGAGATCCCATCCCCAGGATGGTGCTGCTCCATTCAGAGGTCACATTGCTAGGCTCCTTTTCTTCCTCATCCTCTGCTGGCATACTACAGTCATTCTCATTGGGCTTGAGTTCAAGATACTCTGGATCCTGCCTCATGTTCTCCTCTTCAGCAACTGCCACCATCTCAGCCGGAAGCTGCTTTGGAAGCTTACAATCAGATTCCTTTTCAGGTAGTAACTCCTCCTGACAACGATTTCGCTCACGTTCCCTTGACTTGCTTCTGTCAGATTCAGCTTCTTGGCTGCTCAGTTCCTTCGCCTTTACTGATTTCTGGACAAACTACATTTAAAATATACAAAGAAGAGGAGCATTCAGTACAAGGAGAGACAAACATTATTATGCACGCTTTAAATGTCATGTCTCCGTCCTATGGGCTCCTGGGACTTATAGTTTGTTGTGGCAGAGAAGGTTAAATAGTTCACAAAACTAAAAAATAAAAATCCCAAAATTCCCTACAATTGAGCCACGGCAGTTGAATGGTGTCAAACTGCCTTAATTCTGCAGTGTAGATGCAGTCCAAGTAGACCCTGGCATAAAATATCCCTTGATGGGATATATTTTAACTGTACGTTGCGTTTTATCTAATGCTGTGAGCCACCTTGATCCTAAAGGAAAGGCGGCATATAAATACAACTTTATTATCATCATTATATTATTGCTGCCGAACGATTACAGTGCTGCATTTGTACTGCCTCTATTTTTAATGCACCCATTTTTGTACAATTCAAAGCGTCCTGTGTTGTCGTCTGCGGGGTATTTGGGGCTACGTGGCCACATTCTGGAGCAAATTCTTACACAGCTCGAAAACCCCACAGAAAACTACGGGTGCCGGCCGTGAAAGCCTTCGACTTCACATCCGGGGCTGCTCTTGGTAAACGCAGGCTCGACCAACCAAGCGTCCTACCTTGGGAAGAAACACGGGCTTTGGTACGGAAGAGTTCTCCCACCGAAGCCAATCCAGGTTCCCTTCAATCTCCTTCACGATGTCCTCATAGTCCTGCTTCAGCCGCCGAAACCTCTTCCGGACCAGGTAACCTCGGACACAAGCCTGGAAAGAAAAAGGACCGGAGCGTCAGCCATCGGCCAATTTATTATTCCAGAAATAAAGAGCACCTGAGTTTGTCTCTATATCACACAAGGGGGAAAATCATGCAGACGTCTCCACATTATCATAGCAACTCTGGCCGACGCAATGTTGAAGGATGCTGGGCGTCGGAGTCCGACAGCGTCTAGACGAAGTGTTGTCGAGGTGTTGTGGGTGTTGTTCTGAGTTGAGGTGGTGTGGAGGGAGATCCATAAATGAAGTAAAGTAATAAAGGATACTAAGAGGCATTGGCCGTTCCTTCTGGCCACATCTGTCCCAGGAGACGAAGCATCTTTTGAAGCATCCAGGAAATAAAATTTAAATTCCTTTAACAACACCGAAAGGTAAGAGTATCACCCAAAATCCACCAAACAGTGAGATCTTCATTGGGACAGCTAAAGGGCACATTGTACATGTTGCGAGATTGCAATACCTAGACAGTAAGGGGCATTTTGGTTGTCCTAATCCCCCACAATCCCCATAATCCCCCACATTCCCACAATCCCCCACATCCCCACAATCCCCCACATTCCCCATAATCCCAATAATTCCCACAATCCCCCATAATCTGCCACATCCCCACAATCCCCATAATCCCTCACATCCCCCATAATCCCCCACATCCCCCACAATCCCCCACATTTCCATAATCTCCATAATCCCCCACAATCCCCACAATCCCCATAATTTCTGCTTTAACTGATGTTTTCCAACTGAGTCTTCCCACTGAGACTCCCATAATCCCCCACAACCCCCATAATCCCCCACCAAAACCCATAATCCCCCATAATCCCCCACCTGCAACCCTGTCACCCTCCTGAGGAGCAGCTGCCATGGCTGTTCTGGCCCCTCTTTCAGCCCCATCTTCCCCAAACAACAGGCCCCTTCCAAGACAACAACAAAGGGGTCCCCTGCTGCTGCTGCCAAGGCAACCGCGCCTCCTGATGACGTCACTGGAGAGCGACGCCGCTTAATCCCAGTTTCTGGCCTTTTTCCTGCCTGCCTGCAGTTCCCGAGGATGGCCACCAGATGGCGCTGTGTGACAGTCCTTCTATGGGAAAAAGTGCAATATAGAGAATAATTTACATTTTGCAAAAGGACTTTGCAGCACTTTTGAGACTTGCATTGTGCATATTGTGCATTTTGGTTGGATTTATTTTTATTTATTTATTTATTTTTTGCAAGATTAGAGTCCTAAATAACCATAAAATATTTAACAATTAAAACATTTAACAATTAAAAAAAATATTTAACAATAAAAACCTACCAAACAGCAATACCTATTTTTGGGGGACCTACCAAAAATGCACAATTAGACACCATGCAAGCTTTCGAAGCTCCGCCGGATTCTTCTTCATCGAACAAAGATGTCCAAAATAATATTTTCTTTGGGCAAACCAAAATGCACAATAGACACGTTGCAAGCTTTCGGAGCTCCATTGATTTCTTCTTCATCAGGCGAAGAGGTCCAAAATAATCTTTTCTTTGGTCCCACCAAAGTGCACAAAATATTTTGCAAGCTTTCAAAGCTTCGCTGGCTTCTTCATCAGAGAAAAGTGTCCAAAATAATATTTTCTTTGGGCAAACCAAAATGCACAATAGACACATTGCAAGCTTTCGAAGCTCCACTGGCTTCTTCAAAGATCTCAAAAATCCTATTTTCTTTGGGCCAACCAAAATGGACATTATGCACCAATGCAAGCTTTCGAAGCTCCACCGGCTTCTTCAAAAATAGATTTCAATAGAAAATAGATCTCAAAAATCACATTTTTCTTTAATCCTACCAAGATGCACAATAGACACGTTGCAAGCTTTCGAAGCTCCACTGGATTCTTCTTCATCATCAGGAAGAAAATAATTGGAAGATGTTATTCCTAGGCCTGCATTTTGTTTGCAAGGAAATTCTACGTCAATTAATGTTAAACGACCGTCTGAATTAAATTAAATTTGAAAAGAAGAAGACGTTGGTGGTATGAGTGACCGGATGACCACAAAGGAGGACAGCGCACTGGAAAATGTAGGACATGGGAGGAAAATGGAGGGCACAGGCAAATAATTTGCCATCCCACCGACTTTGGAGCCAAAGCCGCACAATGCTGGAAACTGAGGTTGGACTTTATTTATTTTTATTTTGCATTTAGAAGAAAACACGTATATATGAAAACATGTTTACAAAGATCTTAAAAGGACCTGAGCTTAAACAATAAATGCTACTAAAGAATATGTGTATCTTAACAGTCGCGAAATAGCCGTTAGCGTTTGTTATTCTACCTAAATCCCAAAATATAAGATTTTGAAAACGTCTCCAATCCTCAAATAGAGGGAACATCCCTTGCAATATTGTCTAGGTTGATCAATGGCACGATGCACACATTTATATTGTTATGAAGATGCCAAAAATCCCAAAATACACTGTTTTGAAAACATCTCCATCCCCAAATAGAGGGAGCATCCCTTACCATTTATTTTCTAGGTTGATAAATGGCACAATGCACACATTTATATTGTTATGAAGATGCCAAAAATCCCAAAATACATGTTTTTAAAAGTGTCTCCATCCCCAAATAGAGGGAGCATCCCTTGCAATATTTTCTAGGTTGATAAATGGCACGATGCACACATTTATATTGTTATGAAGATGCCAAAAATCCCAAAAATACATGATTTTGAAAACGTCTCCAATTCTCAAATAGAGGGAGCATCCCTTACAATAAGAGGTCCCTGCAAATCCTACGGGAGACGAGCTTTCCAATAAGGGATATGGCCCATTATATGGGACGCTTGGCCGACCCTAAACTAAACTAAATAGGCAAAGTAATGGACATTTGCAAAAATTAAAATGCAGAAGGGGGAAACCCTCTCGGCAGGCCGGGAAATGACCAGGGATTAAATCAGCGGTCAGTGCATTGGTCAAAAGGCAAAGCAGCAAGTGGTCAAGTCGATCCTAAGGAACAATTTTTAGGCTGCCAAATTCCAGAACGTCATTCATTCTTAATACTATATATATCTATACTGCACAGTTTGCAATAGTTTGATTTCACTTCAACTTTCAGGGCTCCGTCCTGTGAAATCTTGGGATTCGTAGTTTTAGGAAGGGACGCTTGCTTGAGCGAGTGCAGCGTTTCCCAAGTTTTAGTCCCTCCGGACATTTCGGACGTCAGCTTTCAGTATCCCCGACCCTTGTCCATTTTGGTTGGGACTTAGCTTATATTATATTAAGATCTTATATTATTTGACAATCCAGATCTAATCTAATAGAACTATTTTTAATAGCTATGATGGTAATATATACGTCAGTATTGCATTTGTGATAGTGTGCTGTTTGTAGGTTGTTCTTTTTTTTGGTTGTCGTTTGTCTGTTTTGTTTCCGTTTGCCAATTTATGTCCGAAAAACCCACAAAAAAAATTATGATTGAGAATTGCTTTCCATTATATTGATGGACATATCTGCAACAACATAAAATATTAACTGTATGGCGTTTCCCAATTGACTCTTCTCCTCAACCCTTCTTCTCCAAGTACCTTGGGATTTTTAGTTCACAGGAGCAAATTTTCCAGATGTTTTGGACCTTCATTTCGATCAAGTAGGACTTTTGCAAGTTGGAGTCCAAAACATCCGGAAGAGCAAAGGTTAAAACAGCTGTGCTAGAACTCTCCCAACAGAGAAGCCCAAGTCCCTCTCCGCAAACTACAAATCCCAAGTTTCCGTAGGAGCAACTTTATCCGCGTAGTTTAGATACACTCTTTTATTTTTCCGGCGCAGAAACGTACAGTCCAGGTTTTGCATCTCAGCATCCCTTGCAAGATGTCATAGGAGTTTATCAGACGACGGAAATTGGAAGTATAATCTAATGGCAATCCGAACGCAATCCTGGGGTTTCACGTTATTGCGAATTAAAGCATCTCACGCAATTTCGGGCAAAAGGGAAGTCATTCCGAACGCAACCATGGGTTTTACGTTATTGCGAATTAAAGCATCTCACGCAATTTCGGGCAATGGGAGGTCATTTTTGGGGAATGGGAAGTCATTCTGAACGCATTCCAAACGCAATGGGAATTCACATAAATTTGCTAAACTAGCGAATTCACGTGAATTTGAATTGGCTCCAATTGGCTCCATTCGAAATAAAGAGGAATTCCTCCCGTCTGATAAACTCCATAGAGAAACCGGTTTCCCAACTAGTGTCTGGAAAAACCAGTTTTTTTGTGCTTGCCTCGCTTAGGATCGGATCCGGTTTCAAACGGGAACGACAGCCATATCAACCCGATCAGCGATTCGATTTAAATCACGGCGGGAACGTGGCCCCATCGTCCTGCGTTGCAAGACATTTGTCTCTCCCAGACTTTTTGTTCCTGATCTCGCTTCTCCGTTTGGTGCTTTCCTTCCGTTCTGGTCGCCTTTGGTCTTTTTCTTCGTCCCCAAATCCCTGCCTCCCTACCTTGAGTTCGTGTCCACCTTTCCCCCCCCATTTCAATGGTCCGGCAAAAATAAAGCATCTTCTTCGTTCTCTCCGCCTCTTGTCCTTCGGAGGCTTCTTCCCACCGCGGTTGGAGAAAAGGCGAGAGGAGAGCCGAGGATCCGCTGGATCCCTTTTACTGGACGGCGGAGGCGTCTTCCAAGTCGGGGTTTTCGGCCAAGTGGAGTTTCTGTCTGAGACGTTGCCGCGTCAAAGGAAAATAAAGCCAGGTCGAGACGCGCCGACTCTCCATTCGCTACTCTTCGCTACCGTATATATATATATACTGTACTCGAGGCCCAAGTGATGGATATGGATTATGGGTTTTGATATGCCCCCGTGGATAAGTCGAGGGTAAAAACTTAGAGGAATGTATTGTAGGATGTAAAGGACAACGGGAAAGAAAACCATATCAAAGAACTTACAAAATCCCAGTAGGCATAACACTGTTTGTACTTATACTACAGACTGGATGGATGGGAGAGCGGAAGGAGGTCAAGCAAATGAAACCTTTAAATATATATATATATATATATTATATATTATATATTATATATTCTATATATATATATATATAGTAGAGTCTCGATTATCCAACCTTTGGTTATCCAAGATTCCAGATTATCCAACATTGTGGCTGCTGTGATTTCTTTAAATTTTCTGCGATTTCTTTAAATTTTCAGAGGACTGAACTTTTTATACTGTACGTCAAAATGTTGATCAGTGATTTCTTTACACTTTTACTGTTATTGCAATAAAACCTTAATACATTTGCAATTCATAGTGATTTCAAGGCTTTTCTTGGACCTTCCGGATTATCCAACATTTTGGGTTATCCGACTATCAGCCGGTCCAGTTTATGTCGGATCATCGAGACTCTACTCTGTGTGTGTGTGTAAATATATATATATATATACACACACACACACACACACACACACACAAAAGATTTAAAGTACAGTACTTCCATTGACCCATGGATAAGTTGACTCAGGATTTTTGGGTCAATTTTAAGCCTAAATTTCTAGACTTACACATGAGTAGATACAGTAGACCCTAAAAAGTGGGGGGTTTGTAGCCTCACAAAGGACAGAGATGTCCTGGATCTCAACGGAAGCACCTTTTTGTGCTAAACATTTCCAAAAACAGCCGCATTGGCCCTATAGCAAAGCACAGCGTCATCCAAAATCCACAAAAGAGCAACACCTTTATGGGGCCGACCAAAATGCACATTATGCTTGCTGCAAGCTTTGGAAGCTCCAGCGGTTTCTTCATCAGGCCGAGATGATAAAAACCATACAGGAGAGGGAGGGAAAATGATGAAGCCTGCATCTTTTTTCCCTTCTGTCCTGTATGATTTTTTAACATCTTGGCCTGATGAAGAAGCCGGTGGAGCTTCCAAAGCTTGCAGCGTGTACAATGTGCATTTTGGTTGGCCCTATAAAGGCACTCCTGTTTTGTGGATTTGGGATCTTGTTGTACTAGATCCTGGAAAGAATGCATTACAATCGATGTAGTTGATCACTGCATCAAGGAGGACCAGGTTCCTGGACATCTGGGAGTTTTAGTCCAAACAAAGCCACGTTCCCAAGCTTTGCAAGAGAGAAGGAGCAAATAATACAGAACTTGCTAACTTGCATTTCCAAACCCTCTTCTTCTCAAACAAAGTGCACCTCTGTCCCCCCAAAAACACACAGGATGTTATCAGACGACGGATATTTGGGGGTATAATGCAATGGCAATCCGAACACAATCGTGGGGTTTCACGTTATTGCGAATTAAAGTATCTCACGCAATTTCGGGCAATGGGGGGTCATTCCGAACGCAATCATGGGGTTTCACGTAATTGCGTATTAGAGTATCTCACGCAATTTCGGGCAATGGGGGGGTCATTTTCGGGAAACGGGAAGTCATTCTGAACGCATTCCGAACGCAATCAGAACTAGAGAATTTACGTGAATTCAAATTGGCTCCATTTGAAATAGAGAGAAATCCCTCCCGTCTGATAAACTCCAGCGTCTTCTTGCTCTCTCGGAGACCCAATTGCCCAAAGCCCCATCCCTTCTTTCTCTTTCCTACCCGCGAAAGCCACCCCAATGATTCTTCGTCGGCCCGAGGAATTATAAGGATACATGGAGTTGCTGAGTTCCTCCAACTGCGAAAGCAAAGAGAAGAAACGGTGAAGAGCAAGCCACAATGCGCAACAACCGAAGATCAAGGAGGGAGTGGATCGATAACAAAGCAACGGAGACGCGAGATTTAAAAACCCTTGGAAACGCAGATCTCAGAGGCAGAAAATGTGCTTTAACTAAACTACGAATCCTAAGGTACTTTGGAGAGAAGAGTCCCCGGGAAATGCCATTCTTGGGACCATACTACAATTGGGAATCCTGCGTTGCATACTACAATTGGGATGAGAATTAAGTCTATGAGACTGGGGCTGATTTCGGCATTAAAGGGAGATTAAAGCGCCTTTGAAGCATCCCGCAAACGAAGCGGGAATGGCGAGTAATTGTGCAAATGCTTATCACACACAATTGCTCAAATAAAGCGATATTGGAAATGCATCGCCGCCGAAATCCCAACATTGAAAAGATGTGCATTAATGCTTCCTTTCGACCACATTAATGGTGACATTGTGTGAAACGGTTACACGTAATTATTCTATTTTTCCGGGATATTCACAGGATAAACTCCGGATCTCCTTCACGTGAAAAACGGTCAAGGATTCCGAGAGCTGAAGTCCAAAACGTCTGCAAGGGGTGCCTCTACGAAACCGTAGACGTAACGCGTTTTGACACCGCTTGAACTACCATTGCTCCATCCTGGGATTTGTAGTTTGGTGTAACACTAGCACTCTTTGGCAGAGAAGACGGGAAAGTTTATAAAACGACAGACTCCGCAGGATGGACCCACGGCACCTAAAGTGGCGTCAAGGCGCACTTTTAAACACACCTGAAGGCTGCAAGAAATGCAGCTCCTATGGGCAGAAAACCCATACTCTGCAGCAATAGGTCCCCACAGAAAGGGAGAAAAGGATCCTAAAAGAGGAGAGGAGAGTTCCTCGCTCACGTTTGTCAGCAGCTGATCCAGGTTCCTGTCGGCGGCCGTTTTCTTCTGGTCCTCGGCCAGTTCCTCCACGTAAACATCCAGGCTGAAGTGCAACCGGGCCAGCTTCTCCTGCATCTCCCGAACGTGCTCCATTTGCTCAAAGGAGCATTCCTTTCCTGCAAGAGCCAAGGCGGAGGACGACCGGCGTTTTTCCATGTTAATCGTCTTCATATATAACATATATTATAATATATATAATATAATAATAACTATTATATATTATTACAGTAGAGTCTTGATTATCCAACCTTCGGTTATCCAACGTTCCAGATTATCCAACGTGGCGACTGCTGTGATTTCTTTAAATTTTCTGTGATTTCTTTACATTTTCAGAGGACAGAACTGTTTATGTTGTACATCACAATGTTGGTCAGTGATTTCTTTACATTTACTTTTACTGACACTGCAATAAAACTTCAATACATTTGCAGTTCATAGTGGTTTCAAGGCTTTTCTTGGACCTTCCGGATTATCCAGCGTTTTCGGTTATCCAACTATCAGCCGGTCCAGTTTATGTCGGATAATCGAGACTCTACTGTATATATATAAAATTATTATTATGTATTATTATATTATTATATATGTTTATTGTCTTAAGTGCTTTGCAATTTGTTCAAGAGATTTTACTGTCATTGTTGTTGTGTGCCTTCAAGTCGTTTATATATTATATTATATTATTAATTTATTATTATTATTACTATTACTATTATTAACAAATTTCTGAGCCCTTCTCCCCGGTGTCCATCCTACAAACACCAAAGCGCTTATATTATTATATTTATTTATTATTATTACTATTATAATTAATAACAAATTTCTGAGCCCTTCTCCCCGGTGTCCATCCTACAAACACCAAAGCGCTTATATTATTATATTTATTTATTATTATTACTATTATAATTAATAACAAATTTCTGAGCCCTTCTCCCCGGTGTCCATCCTACAAACACCAAAGCGCTTATATTATTATATTTATTTATTATTATTACTATTATAATTAATAACAAATTTCTGAGCCCTTCTCCCCAGTGTCCATCCTACAAACACCAAAGTGCTTATATTATATTATTATATCAATTTATTATTATTATTATTACTAATATTATTATTATTAACAAATTTCTGAGCCCTTCTCCCCGGTGTCCATCCTTCAAACACCAAAGCGCTTATATTATATTATTATTATATTGTATTAATTTATTTTTATTATTATTATTACTATTACTATTATTAGCAAATTTCTGAGCCCTTCTCCCCGGTGTCCATCCTACAAACACCAAAGCGTTTATATTATATTATTATTATATTGTATTAATTTATTTTTATTATTATTACTAATATTATTATTATTAACAAATTTCTGAGCCCTTCTCCCCGGTGTCCATCCTACAAACACCAAAGCGCTTATATTATATTATATTATATTATATTATATTATAATTATATTGTATTAATTTATTTTTATTATTATTACTATTACTATTATTAGCAAATTTCTGAGCCCTTCTCCCCGGTGTCCATCCTACAAACACCAAAGCGCTTATATTATATTATATTATATTATAATTATATTGTATTAATTTATTTTTATTATTATTACTATTACTATTATTAGCAAATTTCTGAGCCCTTCTCCCCGGTGTCCATCCTACAAACACCAAAGCGTTTATATTATATTATTATATTAATCTATTATTATTACTAATATTATTAACAAATTTCTGAGCCCTTCTCCCCGGTGTCCATCCTACAAACACCAAAGCGCTTATATTATATTATATTATATTATTATTATATTGTATTAATTTATTTTTATTATTATTACTATTACTATTATTAGCAAATTTCTGAGCCCTTCTCCCCGGTGTCCATCCTACAAACACCAAAGCGCTTATATTATATTATATTATATTATAATTATATTGTATTAATTTATTTTTATTATTATTACTATTACTATTATTAGCAAATTTCTGAGCCCTTCTCCCCGGTGTCCATCCTACAAACACCAAAGCGTTTATATTATATTATTATATTAATCTATTATTATTACTAATATTATTAACAAATTTCTGAGCCCTTCTCCCCGGTGTCCATCCTACAAACACCAAAGCGTTTATATTATATTATTATATTAATCTATTATTATTACTAATATTATTAACAAATTTCTGAGCCCTTCTCCCCGGTGTCCATCCTACAAACACCGAAGCGCTTATATTATCCGATTATGATATGGTTATATTAATTTATGATTAATGATTACTTACCGAAGGCCTGGAGCTTCCCGGAATGGAAGTCGTTCAAGAGGTTCAAGAGCCCCCCTTCCATTTCGTAGACATCCGAGACGTCCGTAAGGAAGGAGTGCTGCAAAGGGGTGCCCACCGCGGCCCCTGCGTTCCCTCCGGGTTGGGGGGCACGGGGCTTCTCTTTATTCGGCCTGCGCCAGGCAAAGGACAGAAGGAGGAGAGACAAAGTCCAGCGTCAGACCGGACAGGAAACCGGTCAGTCTCCGAGCATCACAAAGGGACGGATCCAGCATCATTTCCCTTTCCTTTTTGGAAGAACGGGGAGATTTGCCAACTGGACTCGGTCAGACGGCAAAAGCAGCAATGCTTTCGGAGATGACTATTTTTATTATTTAAAATCATCAATTACATATGACACATTGATTGATTGATTGATTTACAGTATTAAAATAAATACGGCAAATTTCACCGTACTTCCAAAGAGGGAAAGGGTAACAAATATTATATATTTATCCGTAACATTCATTGCTGGCTACCCCTAAATTGTGGAACGACCTGCCGGGAGACCTCTCTTTCCAGCCGATTTTAAATGACGAATTGTTATTTTATTTTATTAAAATTCATTGAAACGGATTAATACAATTTGTTTGTGAATACCGTTACATTTTTCTTTTTCTCCCCCCCTTGTGTTATTTACACATTGCATTTGCTTATAAGAGAGGGAGATTTTATTGTATTGCAAGGACAAAAGTATTGCTACTATTGTGTTTCTCCAAAAAATAAGGCAGTGTCTTATATTAATTTTTGCTCCCAAAGATGCACTAGGTCTTATTTTCAGGGGGATGTCTTATTTTTCCACAAAGAAGAATTCACATTTATTGCTGAACAACAACAACAAAAGAGCATTTATTATATACTGTATATATATATATATATATATATATATATATTTATATACAAAAACTTGGCTAGGTCTTACTTTTCGGGGGAGGCCTTATATTTAGCAATTCAGCAAAACCTCTACTAGAGACCTTATCAGACGTCGGAAATTGGAAATATAATCCAATGGCAATCCAAACGCAATGATGGGGTTTCACGTTATTGTGAATTAAAGCATCTCACGCAATTTCGGGCAATGGTTTTTTTTTACCATTTTCGAGTAATGGGAAGTCATTCCGAATGCCTTCAGGACGCAATGGGATTTCACATGAATTCGCTAAACTAGGACTTCATCAGATGGGAGGAATTTCTCTTTATTGCGAATGGAGCCAATTCAAATTCACATGAATTCACTAGTTTAACGAATTTACGTGAATTTGTATTGCTTTCGGGATGCGTTCGGAATGACGTCCCATTACCCGAAAATGACTCTCCATTGCCCGAAACTGCATGAGATACTTTAATTTGCAATAACGTTAAACCCATGATTGCGTTCGGAACGACTTCCCTTTTGCCCAAAATCGCGTGAGATGCTTTAATTCACAATAACGTCAAACCCCAGGATTGCATTCAGATTGCCATTGGATCATACTCCCAATTCCCGACGTCTGATAAACTCCGAGGTCTTAGTTTCCGGGGAGGCCTTACATTTAGCAATTCGGCAAAACCTCTACTAGGTCTCATTTTTTGGGTATGTCTTATTTTGGGGGAAAACAGGGTCCTATCCTTAGACCCGGTGCGCCTGACCTCTTAAACTTGGCCCGTGGCTTCGGGGAGGGCAGGTGAGGCATCCCGAGGGAGAAGGAGGCGCTCTTGCTGGCCGGGACGGGCAACTTGCGGAGGGCGCCGGGGGGCACCGGTTGCGCCAGGTGGGCCTTGGGGCTCTTCTTCTTCTTCTTCTCGTCCATCTCTCGCAAGAACCCAAAAGGCCAAGACTTCCAGAGCCAGCCAAGGAAGACCTGCGAGGTCCAAGGAAGAATAAAAGCAAAGGTCAAGCTCTTGCGGCTGCAATTTCTAAGTGCCAGGCCTCCATGTGCCAAGGGCCGTGTGCCATTCAAGGGTCAGCCCATAGCGCAGCCCATAAACGCCAAGCCGTGGTACCTTTATCGGGGGAACCTGGTTCGACTCGAAACGCTGGGCTAAGGGTCCCTCCGCATTACACGGCCGAACAGCTATAATGAATGCCATGGCTTCCTCTGGCCTTTGGAATATTATAATAATATTTATTTATTTATACCCCGCTCTATCAGGAGTATTAGGAGCCGCACTTCCATGTTACATATATAGGATTTCTTGGCTAGAGGATTCAGGGTGATGGCACCAGAGGGCTCTGGCAGGGGATCCTAAATGCCACATCTCTCTCTTCATCATTATAATAATAATAATAATAATTATTATTATTAATTATTATTATTATTTCTTACCCGCCCCTCTGTCTGATCAACTGGGGTGGGGTACAACTTTTAAAAACAGTTACAATTGAGGTTAAAACGGTTCCACGATCCCATCCCCAACCTCCCGCCCCTATTATTGATGTAGCCACTGATTTAATCTGTCGTCATTTATGATGTTGATTGTATTGTATTGTATTGCATTATGTTTTTAAATATGTTGTAATCCCACCTCGATCCGTAAGTAGGGAGAGGCGGGAAATATAAATATAAATATTATTATGATTATTATGATTAAAATAAAATTTAAACGGACCAGATTTAAAACAAGATAATATGAAATAGAATAAAATAAAACATATTAAGACCCACAGTACGTGGCAGCAGCATAGGGTAGCATCAGGATATGGGATCTATCTTTATAGATAGATAGTATAGACAGTATAGATAGATAGATAGGGACTTTTAGGTTGAGGAAGGCAAGTCTTCCCAGGAAAACAAAATGGATTTTGCCTTGGAGAGGCGCATAAATAAAATTGGTTGTTATTATTATTCTCTGGTTTTGCCATGCAAGCATCCAGGGGCCATTTTAATACATACATACATATATATATATATATATATATATAATTTATAAATAAATAAATATATGTATGTATGTGTGTGTGTATATATATATATATATACACACACACACACACACACATACATACACATATATACATATTATATATATTGCATGCCAAACCAGACAAGGCAATCACACACACACATATTTATGCATAAACACACATACCTACGTATAAACACAAACACACACACACATGTAAATATATATATTTAAAGGCCATCTCAATGCCTGCGTCCCAAACAGGGACAAGGCAATTTTGTGTCTATAGCTACACACACACACACACACACAAATGTGTATTTATGTACACACACACATTTAAATGCCATCTCAATGCCTGCATGACCAAACAGGAAACAAGGCCATCCCTTTTGTGTGTACAGCTACACAAACACACACACACACATATGTATTGATGAATAAACTCAAACACACACACGTGTGCAAATATATGTGTGTTCATATATATATATATATATATATAATATATATATATAAAATATATACAATTATATATATATATATATAAAATTTTTATTATATACATAAATATATATATATAATTATAATATATATATAATATATATATAAAATATATAAAATTATATATATATATATAACTATTATATATATATATATATATATAATATATATATATATATATATAAAATTATAATATATATAATTATTATAATATATATATAATTATATATATATATATATATATAATACAAAATATATATTATAATAATATATATATATTATATCTCACTCCATTTTGCGTGCATACACACACACACACCCTTTTATTGTGATATATATATATATTTTTCCCTGAGCCTTTGATGATGAAAGGCTGGCAGCATCAATGGAGCTAAGCGTTCTGATTTGGAACGTTGGCGAGGCCGGCGTTCCATCTCCGAACGTTCCACTCTTCGCCAACGTTCCAAATCGGAACGTTGGCCTCGCCAGCGTTCCATCCCTTCTCCCCCTTTTGCCCAGCAGCAGCAGACTCACCTCCTCCTGCAGTCTTCGTCTCCGTCCGCAGTCAGGGGGGGAATGAATGATGATGGTGGGCTCCTGGTCCTGCCTCTTCTCCTTCTTCTTCTTCCAAAGGCGGAGGGACCAATCAGGGAAAGCCCTTTTGGAAAAAATGGTTTTTTTTTGGGGGGGGGGGGGGGATAAATTGGGAGGAAAAGGGGGGGGGGGCTTCTGGACCCTTATCTCTGGTTCATGTCCCTTCCCCATTAAAGAGAATAGGACAGCCCCCCCCCCCTCCTTTGGGGTTGGAAAAATAGGGCACCCTAAAAGAAATGGCAGGACTTGCCCATAGGGAAAACATACTTGTCCCATAGGGAATCATTGGGGGATATTGGCCCCATAAGGAATCATTGGGGAATATCTGCTTATAGGGAATCATCGGGGAATATAATATTGAATAATAATATCATATAATATTTTAATAATAATATTTGCCCCATAAGGAATCATTGGGCAATATCTGCTTATAAGGAATCATTGGGGGATATTTGTCCTATAAAGAAGCATTGGGGAATATCTGCTTATAGGGAACTATTGGGGAATATAATATTGAATAATAATATAATATTTTAATAATAATATTTGCCCCATAAGGAAGCATTGGGGGATACTGGCCCCATAAGGAAGCATTGGGGAATATTGGCCCATAGGGAAACACTGGGGAATGCATGACCATATTTATTACTATTATTACTATTATTATTATTATTATTACTATCCTTTATTTATATAGCACTGTAAATGTACACAGAGAAACATTAGAAAATACTTGCCCATAGGGAATCATATAGAGAATATTTGTGCCTATAGGAAACCATTGGAGATTACTTGCCCATAGCGAACCATTGGGGAATACTCCCCGTGTTTCCGTATGGGCCAGTATTTCCCAATGTTTCCCTATAGGCAAGTGCAAATGCTGTCGTTTGTTTTAGTACATCTCTGGAAAAAGATTCCTTTTCGCCGGCGAAGAAGATAATGCAGCTTCATCCCACTTTTAAGCACTGCCACGGCTCCATTCTATGGAAACTCTGGGATGTGTAGTTTCACAAAGGTCTACATGGTAGAAAGAGTGCCGTTTCATCCCGTTTTAAAGTGCTGATGCTCTGTCCGGTGGAAATCCTGGTTTTGTGTCCTTTTTCTTGCCAAGGATGCAGAAAAGAGATATAAATTGCAGCTCCAGAGCTGACAGAGAAGGCAAAACATCTCACCAAACTACAATCCCCAGAATTCAATTTTGCTCTGGCAGTTAAACTGGTGTCAACCTGTTTTATTTCTGCAGTGCGGTTGCAGCCTAAAACTCCCGACGAGTAAAACTTGGTAGACTGCGAAAACAATAATATTTGCATTATGATTTATTCATACTGTTACTACGTCTGGGACGCTCTTCCGGATTCTTGGACCGAAGAGTCAATCATGAACCCAAAACTCCCATCGGCAGCATCGGGTAGACTGTGAAACCGTATTATTTTTAAAATAAAAATTCCCCAAAGAACCTTGATTTTAGCCATTTTATACAAGGGACGCCATTTTATTATCCCACTGTATATAATGGGACCGGTTTTGGTATCCGGAGGGGGATCCTTGGACCAAACCCCGCTGTACCATTATAATTATTATTAATGTTTAATATAATTATTATTGTTTGACGCTTGGAACATGCCACATTGATGTGACTTCGATTCCTTGATTCTTAGAAAACAAATTGATTCCTTGATTCTTAGAAAACAATTATTGACAATATTGGCAATTATTGACCTCCCCGATGACGAAATCTGGAAATCGCAATTCCACAGAATAATGCTTATAAGTTATGCTGGAATATAAATGTTTCTAATTGGATGTAAGGTTATTTCTGCAACCATTTTATTATTTTATGCCGGCTGTATGCCGTAATAAATTCATTCCTTCGTTCCGCGCAAAAAAAGTGGCGACCAAGAAAGAAAGAAAAAAGCAGACACCGCGTCGGTCGTGAGGTTTACGTTCATTTTTATCGGATACAAAGATACATACAACAGATCTGATTATAGGCTATTTATACCACAGCGTTTAAAGGGAGAGAAAGAAGTCAAAAGGTTTTGTTTTGTTTTCCTTGAAAAAAGCAGAAGCCGAGAGAAAACCCTGGTCGCTTCGGCTCGGGCCGTAACCGTCGGGAGCAAAAGCTGTGGTCTCCTTATACATTCACTTGGCTTTTGGACAGTCCTGCGGAGGGGATATTTTGGGGACCCGGATCCCCTTCGTCGCAAGGGACCCAGGAAAGAAAAGCGAGCCGCCCGAGAAACTGGGGGGCCGACCTGTCAATCTGAGCAACAAATCCCAACTTTCTTTTAAACGCAACGAGGTTGGGATAAGAATACTGTTGGGACTGCAGCTCCCATCGGCCAAGGATGAGGAAAGCTGGAAGTTACAGTCCGGCCGCAGTTGTAGTTTATCGGTAGCCCGGTTACTGTGGCCCCAGAGCTCTCTGACCGAGAAGGCTTAAATGTCCCACAAAACCAGTTTCTGGAATTCCCTTACATTGAGTCAGGGCTGTTAAACTGAACTATTTGGGACCTCTGACAATATTTAAAGGGTCGCATGATTCCCATTCCTGGGCCTTCGACGTGGCTGCGGTTTGCAATGCAGTTGTGCCAGGTTTGCGACTGGCTGCAAAAACTGGCCAAAAGTGACACAAATTAAGGTTATCGACTGGGCTTCTGAGGCAGTCCCCAAACTAACAAGGACAGGGATTTAGGACCAACCCCTCGTCACGGCCGCAGGGACTCCAGAGAGACAGTGACAATGTCCGAAGTGCCGGAAGCCCAGACCCTGCCAAGTCAGTTCCAGTGGTCAAGCCCATCCTAAATTTGGATCTACATTTCACTGCCGAGTATGGTGTCTGGAATAAGAGGTTAGGTTTCATCTCCCTGAACCTCAAGGCCTATGACCGGTTTCGTACTGAGGTCCCAAAGAGAGGAGGTTAATACAGCGGAGGGGAGTCTCTGTCCCCTCTCCGAACACAACTGCCCCCCTCCCCAAAAGCAAGGACTTCCAACCGTCATGTGCAAAAACACTTAAGGAAGTAAAACCTTTGGATCAAGTTCTTTTTTTTTTGTTTCAATACATACATCACGTTGTGTGTGTGTGTGCATATTAAGCATCGAGGCAACTGTGGAGTCGTAAGGCTATTGAGACGTTCAAGGTTCTGGAAGTAGCAAAGTCCTAAAGGGGACAAGCCCGCAAACGCGCGCGCGCACACGCAAACACACACCTCGCAGCTCTCCCCGGGCGGAAGCAGCCTCTCCGTCTGTCCCCGTGAAACGACAACACGCATCCATTTTAATTCTCCTCTTTCTGGGAAGACGAAGAAGAAGAAACCCTGCTTTTTTTAAAACAAAAATCCAACAACTAACCGACAACGCGGCACGCTCCTGAGTCTCCTGTACTAGTAATTAAACGGGGTGAAATTGTGGTTTTGTTTTAGAATGAGGAGGGGGGGAAAAATAACCTTAGGAAGGAAAGAAACCATTGCTCCCTGTGATGTCCACTCTGCTTTTAAGTCTGCACAGCACCCAGAGGGACACCATTAATGTGGAATATTTGGGAAGGGGGCAAGGGGAAGGTCGGGGTGGCCAATCCCCCCAATCCCTTCCTTGAGAAAGTCTTTCGGTGGAATCGCCACACGCACACACTTAGCCTGCTCACGCAACACAGAGAGAGAAGTGGATCGACCAAGTTTGTGTAATCATCTGTATATAAAAAAGTGGAAGTCGCCCTGCAAATGGCTCCATGTCGTAGAATATTGATAAGATAAAATTTTAAAAAAACAACGAAGCAAAAAACAAAAAGAGAGAGAGAGAGAGAAAGAGAGCCTTCGGTATTGTCAAAAAAGCTTTGAACTAGAAACCCTTCGCACGCGCTCTCCCCTCTGCCCCGCTGCATTTCCCCGGGAGGGCTGAGCTTCCTTGTCCCCCCACATCCAGCCCTGAGGCCCAGGATGGGAAATGGACCAGTCTCTGCAGAGGTCTGCTAGCCGCCCTACCTTCGGCCTCCTTTACTCAGCTGGGACAGCTGCTTCCTCGGCCGCGTCCTGAGGCAGGCAAGCGGCTAGGCTTGGTCCGCCCGGCGGCTCGGCTGGTCCAGGGAGGCGTGTTGTTGCCGCCTGGGCCGGACCGGCAAGGCACTCCCCGGGGGCGGCCGGGCCCTGCGGGGTCAGCTCCTCCAAGCTGCCCGGGGAGGGCTCTTTTGGCGGTCCCTGGGTCGGCTCCGTACTGGCCGGGGAAGAGGTGAGGGCACACAGGTCCTGGACCTTCTTGTTCAGGTCGTTGCGCTCCGTCTGAAGGGCCCGGCACAGTTTCTCAAGGCGCTGGATCTTCACCTGGAGGCCTTCAAGTTCTTTGTCCCGGAGGGTTTTCTTAAAATGAAAGAGTCGTTTTTTAAAAGTTATTAAAATCATTTTTAAAAAAAGACTCCTTTTCAGGGATCACTTTCAACTTCTTTTCCCAAGGTAGATCAAGGGGTAGATCAAGAGGAAATGATTTGGAAGGAGTCACCAAAGTGGTCCCCAACAGATTTGTTAATCTGTTGTTGTTCCCCACATCAATCCATGGGGATAGGAGGGTAAGAAACGAATACCATTATCACCATCATCATCATCACCACCACCATAATCACTTTGGCCTTTACAGGTAAGAAAATGACTGCTAGGCCCAGTAGCCTATGGTCCAATGTTTATATATGGACAAATCGATGATTTTTAAAACCTGAGTTAATATTTTAAAAGATACAGGCATCAAAAGACTGAGTAAAATATCTCATGAGAGCATCTTCCCATGCAGCCAACATGAGATTCAGGGAGGGGAGGACCAATAATAATAATAAAAATAACAACAACAACAAAACAACAACTACTCAAGTACTATAAGGAAACTAGTTATCAAGGAATTTTACTACCCTGATTTGAGAAATATCTTCTGTGCCCTAATTTGCCCTGTAGACTTCTCCATATGCTTTTTTAAAAATAGCTTTTAATGATTTTTAAAAAATGTTTAGTGTTTTAAAATCTCAGTCGCAGCAGCAGCAAAAGAATGTTATCTGAATATGGAAAGGAAAGTGCTCGAACGCACACACTCCCTTTCTCCGGGCTTTCAGATTGCTCTGGAACGTTTAGTCCCCAAAAGCTACAAAAAGCCAAAGTACGGAGGGGGGGGGGGGGACACCCCATTTCTGGGCTGACTTTCCCTGCGGTGGCCAGCAGCCAACTGGGAAGCCAAGTCAGAGAGCTAGGCTGACCTCAATAAGAAAAACCAGAAGTCTCCGGGGGGTGAATCCCAATTTGGTGCAGGAAGGGGCAAAAGCAAAAAAAGGCTGCTGTGTGAATTTGGTAATATGACATGGTTTTGGCAAAGAACGCCAAATGAGGAGGAGGACTCAAGATGAGAGACAATTCCTCCCACACCAGGAGCATTGCAACCCCTGAAACTTTGGCCAAAGATCACTCAGGATTTCTAAGGCTCTTTTTCCAAATCTGTCAAAGGAGTGACTGGTAGTTTCTTCTGGGTCAGGCAATAATTCTACTGTCTGTTCTCACACAAATTGTGAGTTTAGGCAGGGTGGGTAAAAATGAATAAACAACTAAAAGCTGGAGATGCAAACATTACTTTTAGTGTCCTGGGTTCCAGAATACAATATGATTTTCAATCCTGGATTCTTCAGTGAAGATGAAAAAGAAAAAAACCATGTCAACTACTTTGAAACATTGGACTTTGGAGGATTGGTGGGTGGCTTCAGGGGCCACAAAATGGCATTTTGCCCACCCTTGCTCTAGAAAGAGGTAAGAATTGAGTAGCCACGTTACCTCTTCTGCCATTTCCAGAAGGGCTTTGTTGCTGCTTTCCCAGCGTGAGCGATACATGGTGGTTTCTTTCTCTAGCTTCTTGATCTTCTTTGTCATCTGCAAACGCCATTGCAAAGACAAACAAGGAAGGGAAGAAAGGGGGAAGAAAAGCAGGGGAGTTAGCAAGCGACTGTGACCCTGTCTTCTTTGTGCAGAGCAGGTCACAATGTTTCATGGATAAAGCCATGATGGTTTATGGCAACAAAAACAAAACTTCTTGCTGCAGCGTAAACATTTATAATTTTATTTCGTACAGGTTTTTGTGGACTCCTGTCCACTGCCATCAGACACAATGTCTGGAGCCCAAAAATACCGATGCAAAATAAACTTAGCAGTCTGTAAGGCCACTCTTGGTTATTCAAGGCCTTATGTCACACCGAGACACTATCAGTTTATCTAATCAACACTGTCAACTTTGACTTGCAGGAACTGCTTTCCAGGGAAAGATTCAGAGACTCACAGAATGCCAAAATCCACTGGATCCACTTTCCAGGATCTTGGCCCATGTCAGTACTAAGATGACTCTAGAGCTCCCAGCCTCAAGCACCTCAGCCTTGAGCAGAAGCCTCCAGCAATCCAACATACCTTCTCCATTTCTTGCTTGAAGGTAGTGAACACTTCGCTGCTTTTCGAAAGCGTGTTCTGAAACTCTTCAAACTTCTCGGTGTAGAGGGCCAGCTAAGGTGGGAAAGGCAAGGAGGAGGAAGAAAAAGTGTTGGGAAAAGAGCAGAGGATGCTTTACAGAAATCTCTTTAGCACCACACTGATCAGGGGCGACTGTGAAAAGGGAGAGAGTATTTCTCTCATGGCCGCGTATCCTAAAAATAGTGGTCTTTCAGGAGTAATCACTTTAGTTACACATAAGGGGGAAATATACGCTATTCTCTTACGCTGTTAGAAACCAGATACCATTATTGAGAACACTGGAAATTTTTCAGGAAAGCTAACATCATTGGCTGGGGGGGGGGGGGGTTGCACCAAAAGGTGGGGCTGGGGGCCTACCTGCAGCCCATATGTCACCATTTGCCCAACCTGTACCTTATACAGCTTCTATTGACAGTGGTTGAGATTGCTAACATGTGGCCAGAGCTTACTCCAGAAAGGTGAAATCATCTTAATCCTTACCCTTAAGGTAGAAGGAAGTGAGAGAGACAGAAAAGAGTCCCAGGGTTGCTCACCTGCTGCTTGAGGTGCGTCTCCTGTTGTTTCATCAATTCGCACATCCGTTGGGACTCCACCGCTTCTTTCAGCAGCTGAGAAAGAGAAGGAATGGAGCAGAGAGTAACAGAAATGAACCTGCCACACTGGAGGACATGGTTAAAACACTGCTAAGCGCTAATATTCATGTTAAGTGGCAAGCAGAATCAGATCCAGCTTTCACTGCAGAATATAGCAAAAAGTTAAATCCTGTGTAAGATTATTCCCATGAACAGCAACAGAACCTAAGTCAGTAATTAAGTCACAAGTCCCATTCGTTCAAATGGAAATGATCTGAGACCGGTCAAATGCAGGATTTATTTCCCAAAATGGACTTGGAGTGGAGAAAACAAGATACACGAGAGCATCCCATATTGTTTTTGCGAGCACCTATCCCCAAATGTCCCTGTCCCAAAGTGCTGCTCTGCAATTAAAATGGAGACTCACAAAGTCTTTCTCCCGCTGGTGTCGCTCCTCGGCCTCCTTCAGCATCTCTTGGGCCTGCTGGAGTTTGGCATCCACCAGCTGCTGCTGCAGATCCTTGTGTTTGAAGACCTTGTCGATGTGCTGTGCAACAAAAACGCAAGAGGGTTGATCAGCCGAAGGCAAGCGACACTCCAAAATGGAAGCATAAGGCTGCTTTTAGCAACAATGTCCCAAAGCCTGGCAAATTAGCCGCTACCTTCTTAGAGAAAAGCAGGACTACTTTCCAGGATGTGCAAGTACCAGTACCCCTGTGATCCCTAACAAGTACCAGTACCCCTGTGATCCCTTCGTTCATTCCACAGCTCCAAACAGGAGCTCAGGGGAGTAACAATGACCAGCCAGGGGATGGCACAAGAGAAATCTGCCAGGATACATGGCAGAGCTAACAGCAATGCCATCCAGTAGCCATTTTACTTACTTACCTACTAATTTATATTTAGTTATTTAATGCATGTACAGCGCTATACAAATAAAGAATGATAATAATAATAATAATGATGTCCACCTTTCTCTCAGTACAGGATTTTGAAAAAAGAGGAACTGGGTAAGAAGATTCTGGATCCCTCCTTGCTCAGTATCTGGAAAAGTGCTCACTTCCACAAGCAGAGGTAGATCTGGTTGTATTATTTACGAGCCCTCTCAAAATAACCCATTGGGATTCTGAATAATATCTTACTTATACTTTCCTCCCAAGTGTCTCCTGTAATTCTGTCCTCCTTCCGGCGGTTATGAAACAGAGGCTGTGGAGTTATAGGGGCTCTTCTTTCCCCCAGCCCCAAGCACACACATGTATTACGGGGGTCCTACTCGGAGGCATCCCTCACTAATTCTCACCTCCTCCCGCAGCTCATACTGCTCAATGAGCTTCTTCAACCTCTCGGCCAGCTCCATGTTCTCTTCTCGCAGCTTGGAGTTCCTTTCATTGTGCTGCTCCATCTGCAACTGGATGTCGTTGAGCGTCACCTGGAAGTGAGATGTCACCTCCTTCCGCTTCTCTTCTTCTTCACGGGCTCGCTGGACACCCTCCTCCTAGACAGAGGCAGACAAACAAGGCGGTAAGACTGTCTAAAGGTCAAAAGCAGAAAAAAATAAAAATAAACATCTCCTATTGCTTACAGAAAAGCCTCAATAGGATCCCTGGAGATCCCAGAGGTTCTTTCACACTATACTGCTATAGTACTGATTCCATTTTATGGCTCTCTCCTGCATTTTCAGCAGGATTTTTTCCCTAGCCATCTATATAGGAATGCACAAAGCTGCCTGTATCCTAAATCGGACCCTTGATGTCCATTTAGTCCAGTGCTTTTAACTCTGACTGGCAGCTATGGCTTTCCAGGCAGGAATCTCTCTTGGAGATCCATGGTAGTCTTCCACAAAGACTAAGTCTGCTCAGCTTCTGAAACCAGATGGGGTGGATGTGTTTCAAGTGGACAACGGCAGAGGGACAACTGCACAAGGCTCTGGCAAGCAGTGGCCATTCCCAAAGCTGGGGTGGGATGAGGGGAGAGACAGGTCTCACTTGCCTTGAGGGTGCGGTTGTGCCTCTGCAGCTCCCGGCACAGGCTTTCCAGCTTGCTCCGGGCCAAGATGGCTTTGCTGTGCTCGCTTCGGAGATGATCCTTCTCCTGGACCAGCTGGCTCTGCTTCTTCTGCAGGATCTTCATCTGCTTCTGAGAGTTTCTGTGCTCTTCCAGCTGGCAGGAACAAGAGGAAGCAAGGAAAGAGCAGTCATGAGCCACTCTACAGCACAAAAGGGTTGTGGGTCCAAGGAGTTTCCTAGCTACTAGTTGTAAAAAGGAAAAAAGGGAAGGTCCAGACTAGTTGAAAGATTGCATATCTCCATACAAACCTGCCAGAACCCTACAATCTTGAGGAAAAGGCTTTTGTTCAGTCCCAACACCATCACAGGCCCGTTTGGTGAGGACACAAGAAAGAAAGTTTTCTTCCCTTCCACATGAGGCTAAGCTGGCTCCCTCCCTGCTTGCTTTTCAGCAATAGGCAAAGCACCCAGGGTGTTTGTTTTCTTATGTTTTTAATCCTTTTATATTTAAGCTTAGTATTTTTAAGGTCTTTTAAATATTTTACTGGTCACATTAATGTGGTGTTTTAATTGGGTTTTAAAATCGTACTGTTGTCAGGAGCTGCACAGAAGCACTGTCTGCCATAATATAATGACGGGATACATAATAGTGACAGAATGTTTTAGGAATGTTTAGAACTGTGAGCTCAGACACAGGTGCCGAGATAAGCCAGAAAAGGAGTTAAACTCAATCCTGGTCCTTTGTGGAAACTGCCTAGTTAGCACAAAGAAGAGAAAGGGGCAGTATGGGAAAAGGGAAAGAAAAATGTGTTTATAAATTCTGATAAATGAGAAATAATCCTGCCTGAAGTTTGAACTGAGTGCGTCTGGGAAGCTGCACTCAGGGGCTAACTGAGCCACAAAAACCATAAACCCTAAAAGTGCACTTTGGACATGTAGAATAAAAACATTCCAGATGTGTCCTGCCAAGGTTTTGTCCTAAATGGGACAAAAGCCATGGCTATTTGGCCTTGACAACTGGTATACCAGCAATGGCTTCCTTTATCTTTCTGGCTTTGAAATGGCTGCGACTCATCCCAAATCTCAAAGACTTAAACACACAAATACAAACTACTCCCCTTGACCACCAGGTTGTCCTAGTTAGTAAATGAGAATGAGACAAACTGGACGCCATCCCAGTGGTTCCTCCTGCCTTGGCCATCCCTGCGTGCTTCCCTCTGGCCTTGCTAGAAACTAACCAGTTCGGCGTACTTCTTGCACAGGGCTGCCAGCTTCTCCTCGGATGTGCTGAGAGTGTTCAGGGTCTGCATCAAGAGCGTGATTTCTTTACCTGGAATGCAAACGGCAAAGCAGAGGTGTGCTCAAGGCTGTGGCGAGACTGGGAAGCTATAAAAACGTTAGATTACAGAAAGAGGCACGGCTAGAATCTTGTTGGCAACATATTCAGGCATAACTTAGGCTAACATCTGAATATGTCACTTTATTGCATGTGGTGACTTATAGCGACCCATGAATTTCGCAGGGTTTAGGCAAGGAATCCTAAGGTGATTTTGCCAGTTCCTTCCTCTGAAATATAGCCTATAGAACCTGTGACTCATTGGTGTTTTCTCTTCCAAGTACTAACCAGGCCCTACCAGGCTTAGCTTCCAAAATCAGATGGGATCTGGGGTCTTCTGGGTCTTTAGGCTTTGCATCTCCTTCCTACCTGACCCTTAAAGGGGGCAGTTTCTCTAGTTGGAGAGTACCTCCCGGCCCCATGACACCAACACTTGGCTCTTTCCAGACAAAGGACAATTCACGTGGTTTTTATGGGACAAGGTCACCACGAGTTGAGAAACTTCTGCAATTCTAGCAGAACCATTTTTACAGATGTACCGTGGAGCAGCCAGATAGAAAGAGAAACCGGAAAAATACTAAAGCTTTTTGGTGGAAGATTTTCCTGCAGTCGGTATGTTTCGCCACACCTTTCTTCTAACCAGCCAGAATTGCTGGCCTTTTACTAACAAAAGCCTCAGCAGCTCTATAGGAAAAAGGCTAATTTCACAGAGGATATTCCACTGACATTGGAATTTGGAAGGTATGTTTTCTTTATTGCCACCTTCCCCACAACATGGACCTGGGTCACTTTCACGCCACATAACTTTAGCAATTTGACACCAGCTTAACGGCCATGGCTGCATCCTATGGAATCCTGGGATTTGTAGTTTCGTGAAGTATTGAGAATTCTCTGCCAGTAAATGTTAAACGTCTCCTGAAACTACAAGGATCCTCAAGTGCACAGTGTGAAAGAGAACTAGAGAAAAGCTGAGCCAACAGCAGCCAGAAAACCTACACAATGAAAGAATTCAACAGGCACAGAAACCAGAGACTAAGGTCCAAAACACACTATAGAAATAATCCAGTTTGAGACTGCTTTAACTGCCCTGGCTCAGTGCTAGGGAATCCTGGGAATTGTAGTTTATTGCGGCACCAGAGCTCTCTGACAGAGAAGGCTAAACGTCTCACAAAACTACAGTTCCCCAAATTGCCTAGCATTGAACCAAGGCAGTTAAAGTGATCTCAAACTGAATTATTTCTGCAGTGTGTTTCGGACCTATGAGTACATCTACACTGCAGAAATAATGCACTTTCATACTGCTGCGACTGCCATGCTCCACCCTAAATAAATAATACATATTTATTACGGCACTTGGCCAGCACAAAAATAAGTAGCTCCACCCTAAAGGAATCCTGAGATTTGTAGTTTTCTGAGGCGCCAGGGAAAGCTAAAGGCCTTGTAAAACTACAAACTCTAGGGTTCCATAGGATGAAGTGACAGCACTTAAAATGGTGTCAAACTGCATTATATCTACAGTATAGATACACCGCTAGAAGAAGAGTATGCAAAATATTTTAAGATTGAGGCATAAGCTGATTTCAAAGGAGAGAGGAAGACTGTCAGCCTGGAACCACTCACCAAGCCCCTTTGCCTTCTTCTTCTCCTGAGTCCGTTTCTGATCCCGCTCGCTGCCCTCATCGCCGGCCCCCCGGGGACCCTCTTTCTCCCCGTTTATTTCAGGGCAGCTTTGCTCCGGCTCCCCGTTTCTTGGGGACTCGCTCCGGCACTTCTCTGCCTCATCCAACTCAACGGGCTCGCTCTGCCCGTTGTCCTCTCCTGGGCCGTCCTGGTTGGTATCCATGCAGTACGTGTTCAGAATGTCCTCCAGCTGCCGGCTCAGCTCTTCGGAGACGTCGCAGGTGACAAGCTGCTGCGGCTGCGGTGTGGGGTCTTCCATCAGAGAGGCTGCAGAAGGCAGAAGACAATATTCGGGCTAGATATAAGGAAGTACTGTATATAAGCCTAGAAATTTTAGTCAAAAAATTGACCCCCACGGGTCAATATACACGGGTCAATATAAATACTATACTTTAAATACTTATGATGAAATGAAAGACCATGAGCTGTCCTGGAAACACTGACCCCTTTCTATTATCTCATCCATCCAGCCTTTAATATGAGCACAGACAGTTAATATCTGCTGGAATTTTGTACGTTCTTTGACACTGTTTTCCTTTGCATCATCTTTACATCCTCTGTTACGTGCCCCTAAATTTTACCCTTGACTTATCCACGGGTCATATCAAAATCCCTAATTTTGGTCCCATAACCTGCCCTTGACTTACACATGAGGTCGACTTAATAGTCGAGTATATACGGGGTATACATTCGTACAGGGCACTACTAAACAATGGAACTCACTGCAGACAACTAGGATGGCTTCAAAAGGGGGTAACTAGACAAATTTGGGGAGAATAGGGCCACCGTCCACCAAGATTTGGTGGAATATAAAGGTCAGCGAGTGTATGAATGCTGATGGTTCAGTGATCAAAGGTCTCTTTCATTCTGGCTTTCCAATGGCAAAGTATTTATTCATTTATTTAAAGTATTTATGCCCCGCTCTTCAGCCACAAAGGCACTCAGAGTGGCTTACAAGTGGTTAAAAGTGTGACTACAAGTAATATGAAATGTCAGGGCAACGCAGCCTGGGACCACACGTACCCTCTTCTTTTTTGCCCTGCTTCTCGCTGACGGGATTCTCAAGACTTCCATCAACCAAAGGCTTCAAACCGGACCCGTCCGGCTGGGCTGGAGAGACCTCGGCCGAGTCCCCGTCCTCCGGGGCTGGGCAAGGGCTCGTTTTGGAAGGGCTGGAAGGCAGGAGGGCAACCGGACTTTCCCCCTCTTGGTTCTTCATCGCCTTTTGCCTCCAAAGCCACTTTCAGGGGTTCCTAGGAAAAGAAGAAAACACACGTCAGCTTTCTTTTTGCTCTAAGGAATGAGGACGGTCGACACTTTGGGTCCGTAGTATCATTGTTCGCAACACACTCAGAAGAAGGGACGGGAATGACCACCATTGAGGCCATAGGAAATATAGAATTATAATCTATAACATCTCTGGATTGCTTTGAAAAAACTCTAAAGGCGCATCTCTTCCGGAAACCTCCTAGATTCTGGCTCCCAAAACTGGATCTGAAAATCGGATTTGATCCCTTGCTCTGGTGCCATCTCCCGCCTCACTTAAGAACAATGCTGAGGATGTATTATGTTTTTAATTTGTTGATGGTTTTAAATTATTGTTAACTTATTTTTAAGGGGCAGGTGGGTTGGGAATGGTTTGTTGAACTGTTTTAAATTGTATGTTTTAATCCTGTTGTTAATCCCGCTCCGATTGTTTTCTACAGGAGAGCAGGCTAGAAATAAAAATTGATTATTATTGTTGTTATTATAGTTATTATTACTGTGAAGATTAGAAGTCCCTCCTAATGTTGAGGTCATGGGATCTCTTTCCCTGTGGTTCGCATCCCTTGTTTGTTTAAATACTTGAAGGGGCGTCCTATAATGCGGAGGGAGCAAGCTTGTTTTCTGCTACTCCAGAGACTAGGATCCGGAGCAATGGATCCAAGCCACGGGGAAAAGGGACTCAACCTCAACATAAGGAGGATCTTCCTGAGAGTAAGGGCTGTTTGACAAGGGAAGACTCTGCCTTGGGAATATAGCGGAGCCTCCTTCTTTGGAGGTCTTTAAGCAGAGGCTGGTTGTCCCTCTGTCAATGGGGATGCTTGGATTGAGAGTTCCTGCATGGCAGAATGGGGCTCGACTGGATCAGGGCCCTTTTTGGGGTCTCTTCCAACTCTAGGATTCGATTCTCTGAAGCAGCAGAGAATCATAGAGTTGGAAGAGACCCCAAAAAGGGCCATGCAGTCCAACCCCATTCTGCCATGCAGGAACTCCCAATCCAAGCCTCCCCATTGACAGATGGCCATCCAGCCTCTGCTTAAAGACCTCCAAAGAAGGAGGCTCCGCTATATTCCCAAGGCAGAGTCTTCCCTTGTCAAACAGCCCTTACTCTCAGGAGCGTAGTGGAGTCTCCTTCCTTGGAGGTCTTTAAGCAGAGGCTGGATGTCCCTCTGTCGATGGGGAGGCTTTGATGGAGAGTTCCTGCATGGCAGAAGAAGGGGGTTGGGCTGGGTCAGGGCCCTTTTTGGGGCCTCTTCCAACTCTAAGATCCTATGATTCTATGATTCCAAGTGTGTTCCACCGTCGAACAGCCCTTACTCTCAGGACGTTCCTCCTAATGCTGAGGTGGAATCTCTTTTCCTGTAGTTTGAATCCACTGTTCTGGGTTCTATTCTCTGGAGCAGCAGAAAACAAGCTTGCTCCCTCCTCAATATGACATCCCTTCAAATATTTAAACAGGGCTATCATATCACCTCTTAACCTTCTCTTCTCCAGGCTAAACATCCCCAGCTCCCTAAGGCGTTCCTCATAGGGCTTCATGGTTTCCAGACCCTTCACCATCTTAGTTGCCCTCCTTTGGACCCATGGCTCCAGTTTCTCCACATCCTTTTTGAATTGTGGTGCCCAGAACTGGACACAGCATTCCAGGTGGGGCCTGACCAAAGCAGAATAGAGGGGCACTATTACTTCCCTTGATCTAGACGCTATACTTCTATTGATGCAGCCTAGAATCGCATTGGCCTTTTCAGCTGCAGCATCACACTCTGGGCTCACGTTCAACTTGTGGTCTATTCCGACTCCTAGCTCCCTTTCACACGTAGCCCTATGGATCTAAACGCTATACTTCTATTGATGCAGCCTAGGATCGCATTGGCCCTTTTAGCTGCAGCATCACACTCTGGGCTCACGTTCAGGCCTATTGGGACGCCAATACATTACCAATAATAATCAATTGACATAATTGTCGAAAGGGGCCCTTTGCAGACCCTTTCCCCAGCCCCGCCCCCTCCCTACGTCACCCTCGTGACGTCACGCCCGGGCGTCATGACGTCAAACGCTCACCGGACTGTCGTGACAAGGCCTCTCTTCTTCCTTCCCTTCCCTTCTCCGCTTTTGGTTCCCGGAATCCCTCAAATCTTCCCTTCCGCTTCGCTTCGTTTCTCCGGCTTTGAGGGTTTCTGGCACCGCGAGAGGATTGGAAGCGGCTCTCCGGCTCCGTTTGCGGGTTCTGCGCATGCGCCGCCCTCCGCCGCCAGCCAGCCAGCCAGCCAATCAGCGCGCGCGGCGGCGGAGAAAGGCACGCTGGGAAAGGAAGGAGGCGGGGCCCGGGAAGGCGGCTCGCGAGGCGGGAGTTTCGAGGCGGCGGGACTACAGCTCCCGGCATGCAACGCGCCCCGAGGGAGGGAGGGAGGGAGCGCTTCTTCTTCGGCGCCAGCGCTGGGAAACTACATTTCCCGGCATGCTCTTCGACGCGGGCTTCAAACGGGCTGTTGTTGTTGTTGTTGGGACTTTTAATAATAATAATAATAATGATAATAAAAATTACATTTTTTTTCCAACTTTTTTGTGCCTCTTGTTTGTTTATTTGTTTTATTTGTTATTAGTTCATTTCCCAAAGCTGAGGAAAAAGCAGGATCATATAAATAGTCCATTGTGTCCAAATGAAGTTATCTTCTCTGCTGGAGTTTAAGGGCACACAGATTAGGGCTGTGTTCACACTGGAGAAATAAACCGGTTTAAGTGCCATGGGGCTCAATGCTGTGAAATTCTGGGAATTGTAGTTTGTTGTGGGGCCCAGAGCGTGGGTGTATGTATATATATATTTGGTTATATTTGTTATTGTTATATATGTGTACGTGTACATGCTTATAGTTTTATATATATATGGTTATAGTTATTTGTGTGTATGGTTATAGTATGTCTCTCTCTGTGTGTATAATATAGTTTTATATACACATGGTTATAGATGGTTATGGTTATCTGTGTGTATGGTTATACTATATATATATGTATATAAATATGGTTGTATATATATATATGTGTGTGTGTGTGTATGGTATTATATATATATATATATATAGGGTTATATATGGCTATTGTTATATATATATGTGTGTGTGTGTGTGTGTGTGTATGGTTTTGGATCTTATTGTCCTATATTGTCCTGTTAATATTTCTGACAGACTATACAGTGCCTAGAGAGAGACTATTCATCTTAACAGGCAATTTAAAAAGGTTATAAGTAAAATAACCTTAGCTACTCTAAGGACATACACACACCAGAAACTCTTAGTAGCTGGCCAAATTAATCCCTTTACCTCAGCATTTAAGATATTGGATAGTGGCCAATATTTTCCCAATTTGACTTAAATTCAAAGTCAGCTTTCCCTGACTCTGCTTCCTCTCATTTTTATTTATTTATTGTTTTTCTTTATTCTTCTTATTATTATAATTTCTGTATTAGTCTTGCCTTTGGCTTACTTTCCGCTTTTATTCTTTATACACTTCATTTGTGGGCTTGCTTTATAATTTGCTTATTTTTGTCACATTGCTCTTTTGAGAACCTCAAAACCCTGACCGTAAACGTTGTCTGAAACACGACACAAATTGTATAAATGTGTTGTGGAAGCCGAAAAAAATCACCTCAGAGAGGTGAAAAGTTTCCCTCAAACTGAGGCCAAGTTACTTTGTATAAATGAGGCCTACTCTTAAGGCAAACTTTTAATGGGGTTTTCTTGGCAAGATATAGAACCATATAGATATATCCATAACCACAGAAGGTTAAAACATCAGATAGTGGACAATATTTTCCTGATTTGACTTGACTCTGCCTCCTCCGTTCTTTTGTTATTCTTGCCTTTTGTCACCATTTTGTCCTTCTGTCCCATTTCCCATTTTTTAATTCTTTTAGATCATTGTTTATAGTACTTAATTTGTGGGCTCGGACCCTGGCTTTGTTTTATTTCTGTCACAACGCTGTGGAGAACCTCAAAATCCTGAGGTAAAAGTTGTCTGAAACATGACATAAAATTATGACTGGGCCTTGAGGCTTCACCTCACCTCTCTATACAATTACACAAGCAAAAAGCCACAACTATGGTCTTGGGTTTCATGGCACACTGGTATAGTATGGGATCAAACATGAGGTGGTGTATTATTTAAGGTATAACGGCCATACATTAACAGCTTCATAGCTGGGTCAATACACAACTGGTGCCACTCCATTGCAAAACGTGGCACCATGGTTTTTGGGTCTGGCTTTGGAAGTCTGGGTTTCAATCTCTTTCGTACCAAGGCCTGGAAACGGAGTGATTTGGGGCAGGTTGCCCTCAAGGGAAAATGTAAATCTCTGAATAAATCTAGTCTCCGAGCCTATTCCATAAGTTAGGTGAAAAACACCAACCAATATTGCCATATGTTACAAGGTTTTCTAATACAGTAGAGTCTCGATTATCTGACATAAACTGGACCGGCTGATAGTCTGATAACCCAAAATGTTGGATAATCCGGAAGGTCCAAGAAAAGCCTTGAAATCACTATGAATTGCAAATGTATTAAGGTTTTATTGCAGTAACAGTAAAAGTGTAAAGAAATCACTGATCAACATTGTGATGTATAGTATAAACAGTCAAGTCCTCGGAAAATTTAAAGAAATCACAGAAAATTTAAAGAAATCACAGCAGCCACAATGTTGGAGAATCTGGAATGTTGGATAACCGAAGGTTGGACAATCGAGACTCTACTGTTCTTAGGTTTAAAGAGATGTCCCAGGACTAACATACACTCAAGTACTAAAACAATGAATGCAGCTCAAAATGGTGGCCTGTCTGTTGGTTCTTGGGAGGATTTCCAGGAAAGAAAAACACAATCACAACCCAAAGGCACAACTATGATGGGGAAGAGAGGATAAAGACCATGTGAACCCAGGGGTCAGCTTTAACCCCAGGCCTGAGGTTCTTGCAACAAGGAGCATTGGTCAAGTCTGCTTGACCATCAGCGTTGCAAGAATAATTCCTGCTCACCGTCTCCTCCACACCAAACCCAAAAGTCATTTCAAGTGTTTGTGCTCTTTGGAAACATTAGTAATGCAAGACACTGCCAGCCACACGGAGGGAAATGTTCACGCCAGTCACATTTGGATTGCAGTCACCGAATGCAGAGATGTAGTTTATTAAATTTCCTTGGCGTTTTTTTTTTCTATTTTGTTTTTCTTAACAATGAAAAGCATCATCCCTCTTATTACAAAATACAGCCCCGATCCAGCTCCTCCTCACACCTGCTTGAACGAATACCTGTTCTTGAAGGTTTCAGGGACCCTGATTTCAAACTTTTGGAGAGCAAAAGGAGAGGGGAGGTGTGCCTACTGAACACATTAAGACAAATAAAGGGACCTTTTCCCCATCCCAAACAGAATCTTTTTTAACAGTTTCCTTGCTCTCTCCTTCAGTAGATAACCAGCCTTGGCCAAGTCACTGCTACCTGGTTAAGGAAATGTTTAACGAATCTCACAAAGTAAGCAAACTGGGGGACACAAGAGAACTAAAGATTTTCTGCTTCTTTTGTTTCACGGCCACATTCCTAGGCAGGCCTGCCAAACAGTATCTTTATTCATATACCTTAGAAGAACTGGTTTTCTCCCCCTCTGGAGACCGAATTAGACAAATATCTACGTGTATATATAATATATAAAAAATACAGAGCTTTGACTTCTTCATTTTGAAGTAAAATGTCTACGATACAGTTGTGAGCAGGAGGTAATTTCTGAGAAACACAGGCCGCCTGACGCTTCGGATCCGAGAGCGGACCGTGTGCCGCCGAAGGCTGGCAGCGAGGGCCCTCTTTCCCCCAGAAATGCGTCAAATCCATCCCCACCCCAGCCATCCAAAAGAAAAGAAAAAATCCAAAATAAAACAACACAAATCAAAAGGCTTCGGTATGTTTTGCGAGTTTTTCTTCAAGTAAAGATGCAAGATGGGTTATTATTTTTTCTCTCTCTCCCCCGATTCCTCATTTCCCGCCCCCCCAACCATTTCCAACCCGTCAGTCAGTAGCAAATGTAAGTGAAGCCCACCTTGAGCTGTGCTTTGAATCTTTTCGTCTTTGAGCCACGAGCCCAGACCTTCAGGAGACAGTCAGGGACCATTGTCCGGCCTGAACTCCAAAGAAATTGACCGGAACAAAAGAAAAAGAATCCCCCCAAATGGACACATGCAAAGGCTCATCTTCCTCAAGGCTTGGTGCAGCGGATCCATTCCATTTCTTTCCCCTTTGCAGTCTGTGTATGGGGAGATTTCTCTCTTAACAGTGGAGAAGACAAAAGCAGCAGCGACTCTGCCCCAAAGTCCCTTGAAAAAGGTGCTGTTTGGCAAGAGGGGTTCCAAAACAACAAAACAAAACAAAAAATGTGGGCCAAAGTGGTGCTTTTGGCAGATGACGATAAAGAGTCTTTAATAAAAATATGTGCAAAACCAAAAAACAAAAACCCATAAATCTTTTAAATAGTTGAACCCAGGCATCCAACAGTAGATTCCTTGGTTATGATTTATGTTATTTTTCACCATCCCTCAAGTACCCTAAAGTGAGGAGTCATATTTGAGGAGGGAGAAAAAACACACCACAAAAAAAAAAAAGAGAGAGAGAAACTGGAGGGAAAAAAATCACACACAAGAAGGAGTAGCTGATCCGACACCCCTTCTTCCATCCACTTCCTCACCTGCTTCTTTTCTTTTTTATCCCCCCATTGAGCAGCAGCCAAAGGGGAGCAAAATGTACTGTGTGTGAAAGAAAAATCTCCTCTTCATGAGAGCGAAGCACAGCCGCCGCGGGTCGGTGAAGGAAAAAGCCGTCTTCTCAACAGGTGGAGCAGTTGCTGCCGCCTTCCGCTCGGCAGAGAAGAGAACAGGGCTGGGGGTTACGGAGAGGCTCTCTGCGGTCAAACTTTTCCAGCCGCGCCGCTGTGGTGTTCTTCTTCCTCCCCTTGCGTCCGGCCCAGGCGTTATAGCTGGAAGCCTTCCATGGGGGCCTCGGGCTGCTGGAAGATGAACTGCTGCTGGTTCTCGTCTACTTGCGGGGCCAAAGCAGAGTCGTCGTCCTCGATGCCAAAATAGTGCTCAATCAGGTCAAAGGCCTTCTGGTAGATATCTTGGTTTTCGTGGCTCTGGAGAAACTCTATTTTATCTAAGCCTAGAGGAGAGAACAAATGATCGTGCTCATAGATACACACACACCTCTCTCTATGTACACTCATCCCTCCATATTTGAATATTTGATATTTGTGGATTTGATGATTCACGGATTTGATGAATATGTTCTCTCTAGGAATATCTAGGTCCTCCAGTGCAACTCTAGGGTCAACTTTAACTAAAGCTTGCACTGAAAGACCTAGAGAGAATACTCCACTAGGCATTTGTAGCTCCTCCAGCACAATTCTATGGTCGGTGTCTGTCGGACATTGACCACAGAGTTGCACCGGAGGACCTAGAGATTCCTAGAGATGGTAGAGCTGGAAGAGCTATGGTCAGAGGCAGGGATGTGTTAGGATTTGAGTGAAGAATTGCAACATTTGTTGAAAGCATTTGGAAATCGGTGTGAGCGTCACCCGCTCACAACTGCCCCCAAGGCCACTTGATCTAATTGTTGATGGACCAACTCACCATAAGCCTCCTCAATAAGGCTGCAGTAGGGGTTGATGCCGGTGCCGCTCTGCTTGGCTTCCTGCTCACCCAGCCGCAAGATGTTCTCCAGGCCATTCAAGGCTACTTGAACAATCTTGGAGTCCATCACTGTCAGGAGGTCACACAGGGGCTTGATGCAGCCCAGGTTCACCAGATACCTGAGGAAGGAGATAATGCATGTTTAAGAAGAGGGACATCCTTAATCCCAACCCAAGCTGAGATCTTGCTAAGCTCCCCGGCTGCCACAGCTACAGAGGCGGCAGCAGCAGGAAGGAAAGATTAGGAAACTGCAATATTCTGAACCAGGAGGCTGCATGAAGGACCACATTTAGTTGCCAAGCCCTAAGTCTAGTGTCCAGTACCACATCAGGAGGCAAAGAAACCCACATTAGGTGTAAAGTGTTCCTTTTGTAGCTGTCCATTTAACACACACTGAGCTCTAGTCTGTACACAATTCTTTTCCTTTTCAGCTGGGAAAAAATGGGAAGACTACACACCACTCTCAAATGACTGCCCTCATAGAGTCACAATGCGTAACCTCTCAAGGTTACCAGGCCTAAGAGCGTAGCACTAGAGAGACTTGCCAAGGGGCAGAAGTCTGGACCTACTTGATCTGCTCTGGAGTTCCTCCCGATGTTGCATTTGTGATCGCCCAGGCAGCTTCCTTCCTTGTGCGGAATTCAGCCTTCTGCAAAATCTCAATCAGCACTGGGAAAATATTGGCATCTATGACCGCCTGGAGAAGTAAACAAGAGTACAATGTTATCAAGAAGCTCAATTTCTCTGTGATTATGAGTCCCCTCAATCACCTTTCATTCCAGAATTTCCTACTTTCCCAGGTTATGACCTTGCCTCTAAAATGTGCAAACCCTCTCCTTTCACGCCTTGCTTTTTTTGGGGGGGGGGGGGGGGGGGACACTGGCTTACAGCACAAATCCGAATCCTTATCTAAGTGCCATATACATCTTTTTATTGGGAGGAAGGAGGAGGGAGACTTTCCCCAAAACAAAGGTTTTGAAAGATTTGGCATCAAGTCTGCCAGGAGAGGTCTAACATCCCCTTTAGATCTATGGCACAGTTCCCCTTCTAACTTTTCTTAAGTTCTCTGCTCTTTTTCCAGCCTAAGATCCAAACTGGGCGACTGAGAAGCCGTACCTGTATCTGAGCCCTGTTCCCGGCTGTGACATTAGAGATAGTCCAACATGCCTCTTTCCGAATAGACTCTTTTGGGCTGCTGAGCAAATGGAGGAGACATGGCAAGGCTGAGCAGTTCAGGATCACCTGCAAAGGAAGAGAAGGAGGGATGTAGGGTTAGAGGAAGGGTGGGTGGGGGTTCCCTGTGACCCTCTTTCCTGAAGCCTGCCAAAATGGTACCTTGAGTCCCAATTATAAATAAATATAATTATCATCACCAGCATGTCAACAACCTCTCCCAGCAGTGCTAATTCTTTGTAGGTTCTTGCAACCGAAATCTACAAATTGGTTGTAGGTTCTTGCAGCTGAAATTAGGGGGGGATTTAGGACACAGTCCTGTTTGATCACCTGGGTCTGGATATCGTCCCCTGTCACGATGTTGCCAACAGCTCGCAAAGCTGGAGACGCCACTTTGTAGTCACTGTGCCTGAGGGAAAAGGGAAACAAGACACCAGTTTGAAAAAGATACCACAGTTCCAACTCACATCCTTTGTTCATTTTTCTTTCCTCCAAGTCAACTGTGTGCCAGCAAAACAGATCCTTCGCACCCTGTTCTATAAGGGGCTCCAATACAGGCAGTGCTAATTTCTGGCTTCACAGACAAGTTGACAGTCTACAATATGCCAACTAGAATTAGCTGAACGCCAGAGTAGACCCAGAGATTAGCGCCTGGGAATCTACTCTGTTCACTGGACTGACAGATTTCGTCCTCTTAGGCACCAAGTCTCTGCATTGTCCTGTCCTCTGGGATTCCACTTCAGCCACCCTCAACTCCAAAAATATTCCCACAGAACTCTTAACTATGGCTGGTGCACTGTCCCACTTATTTACTCCACCTGAAACCTAATGAATATATAGACATGGTCCTTCCAGGGCAATTGCCACAGCAGACTACAGTCCTCATTACATACAATGCGTGCTCTCACAATGCTGTCTTAAAGCAAAAGGAGCTAACCATTTTTTTATTAGTCTAAATTAAAAAGCTAAAGAAGTCCCTCAAATTTTCTACCTTCAGACAGGCAGAAAATCATGTTGATGCCTTTTCATGCCTTGTAACAAGAACAGCTTCAGCTTCTCCAAGGTACATTTAAATTCTCACTCTGTTGATGAATGCAATCCATCCTAGGCAAGAGCACTAAGGCTCCCCATTTGGGCAACCAATCCATGGGCCACCACAAGCACCTTGATCTGGCCAAGGGCCAATGCCAAGGTCCTTATGGACACTTACATCAGCAATTCCACCAGTCGCCGACACACACCCGAATCGATTACAGCCTGGATTTTCTCATTGGGGCCATCCGACAGATAGGAAAGGGCCCAGCAGGCATCTGCCAGTAAATCTGAGTCGCTGCTAAAGAGCAAGCGTGACAAGACTGGCAAACAGGATGACACCTACGAAGAAGCACAGTTACAAGAGACCATCAGAAAGGATCCTAGATGAGGCGAGAGGGCAAGAGTTGGTCACAAAGAATGTTCCACAAATTTTGCTGGCTAAGGAAAGCACCAAGGTTTGTAATCTTTTCAGCCCCAGGCACTTTTTTGCTTATATATTACACATGGCTAAGGCCTGGGGACATTATCCTATACATACTACACTGTGCATCTACTTCTGTGTATATTCTGTAAGAAAAAAGTGCACCATCTGAGTATTTATTTATATTCTTTATTTACTGTATTTATACCCCGCTCTTTAGCCAGAAAGGCTCTCAGTGTGGCTTAAAGATAGTTAGACATTTCCCTGCCCTCAGGCTTACATGAGCTGGTTATTTAAAATGGAAAATGGGAGGGGGCTGTTTGAACCAATGACTGAAACCACTTTACACATCACACCGCTATTTCAATATTTACAAGCCCATCTTCAACACAAAGTTACATGAAGCAGTAACCCCTTATTTAGGGGTGCTGCTTATATCCCCCTATGTTTACTGGGGAGCAATGCAGCAGTTCAATGAGGTGCAAAACTGCACCCAGCATGAGCAGTTCGTGAACAGCGGCAGGGTTAGCGGTGGTAAACATGTGGTGAACCCTCTCAGACGCACACGGTCCACCCACAACCTATTCTCCACTGTGGCAGCCCTGTGGGAATTTTAATCCCACCACTGCCCCCAAAATTCTTTGAAGGACGCCTGCCAACCTTCACCCTAGCACTGATCCTGAAGATGGCGAAGCACCTCTGTGTCACCAATATTTGCTAGCGTGTTTTGATATTCAAACGGAGGCCAAGTAGTATTTCAAACACTAATAAAAGTTTATTGTAAAATTTAAAAAATAAACGATAAATTGGTTTCAAAGTTGTTACTATTGACTTCTTATTTAGTTACAAGAAGTCCTTTCAAAATAATAATATTAGTACAGCCACACAGGCAATCTCATCTCAGGTACATGGATCCAAAATTCCCTTTTCAACAACCGGCTTGCTCTGAGCCTCTCCCTGCTAGACTCCCCAAGCCTACACAGTCCCTCTTTGGACTCTCAAGACCCTTTGGTGGTTGGTCACCAAAACTCAACTAAAATATTCCCTCAGAAACTCTAAGAGCACACCCTCCCTTCGATGTGACTCTTTCCCTCAAAAACTAACCCAAAACTAACCCCCCTTTCGCTCTCTGCCTTTTATAGTCAAAAGTAACCATCTGAATGCTATGGAATGTGTTGGGCAGATTCAAAGGGGATTCTCCAGCCAGGAGTAGCTGCACCTCACCTTCTCAAATTCAGGGGGAGGGTTCTTCCCTCTGCACAAGTTCGACAAAGCCCAGACTGCGTTCCGTGTCATTGTCATTCTGAGAGATTTTGTAAGAAGCCTGGAATATAAAACAAACAATACCTGCTCAGTATAATGGCAATGCACACACATTTCGATTTACCAGCCCTCCTTTTTCAGAAAAAAAAAACCTCTGCCACGTTTGACGCCTTAAAAGTTTAAGTTATCTGTGTTAACGTCAGTTCTATAGCAATGCAGTGTATGGGGTCACACCTTGCAAAGGTTGTCTTTCACAGATGAATAGAGAATTGATCCTGGAATAATACTCTATCAGAGCAAAAGCTGATGAGGAATAAGACTGCAGTAGAAGTTAATTTGTAAGATTTATTGATTGCCTGATACAATTAATAAACCTCAAAGAGACATGTAATAAAAACATAAATCTATATGATGTCCATATTAGCCCCCCTGAAAACTCTGGAGGCCCACTTCTGTTTGGTGTTTTTTGGGAAGTTGGGAGGCTTTGAAGTGTTAGGATTAAAATGCAATTTTTAAGGCAGTTTTGGCCCTTGTGGAGATAAAAGATTACCTGAAAATTGTCTCCCATCCCAATTTTTCCAATTTTTTTTGCTAGGGCCAGTGGCTGGAGAGGTCTTCAAGGGAGAGTCCCAAGGGCTGCCCACTCCTATTCTAAACCATTGTGTCTGCCGCAACCAGGAATTAACAAACACTATGTCTCACACATACACACATACTTGTATGCCAAGGAAGAAACTGTCCCCTGTCCAATCTGATATAGAGAAAAAATTCCTCCAGACTTCAAACAGGGTGATTAATTTAGATCTTCAATGAGAAGAAGAAGAAAAATAACTACTGAGTCCTATCAGGGATTTCATGCCACCTAACAAAATGTTTCCGATTTCACTGCACAAGACCAGAAGAAATGAAGGTCCTACACACAGACATAACCACAAATACTGGAGTGAGCCCAAGGGTTTCTCCCAGCAGCTACTCACAACAGCAACGGAGGGAGGATGCCACAGTTGAGGACGTAATCGCGACAGGCTGAACTGTCTCCGGCGATGTTCCCCAGCGCCCAAACAGCCTGGAAAATGAAAAACAGGGGCCTCAGCACTCAGTCCTTGAATGGAGTGGACAATAGGGAATGATGGGCCAGTCTCCTGGGCCTCTCCCGGACACTATCCGTTTTCTTGTTAATTAAAGTTAGCATGAAATGTGTCCACACATTGATCTTGCCCTCCATACTCTGAATCCCTGTCCCACAGCCCTTCAGGCTTTAGGTATTCCCTTGCTGTCCCATTTCCTTCCTGCTAACTTTCCTGAACCTCACTGCCTATAACCCTTTGCTCCCTCCCTTGAATTGGTAGAATGCTTAAACGTTCTGCAACTCAGTCAATGGCCTGGTAACCATTCACAGGAAAGAGTAACAGGCAAAATGTGGCTTTCCAGATGTTGTTGGACCGAAATTCACATCATAACCCAGCTAAACGTTGCAGCAGTCCCAACTATATCTGCAGGGCCACAAGTTGCCCATCTCTGATTGTAAGGACTTGATGAAGAGGAGACTAAGGTGAAAGGGGGAAGTTGCCTTGCTTGAAACGTATTTTCATGCCAGACCGCCTGGGTGTGAAGTCCAAACTCACTCTGAAAATGCCTCACCTGTTCCTGGACATCTTCAAAATCAGAACTCAGCAACTCAATGAAGATTGGAACGGCCCCAGCCTCAATGACTATTTTGGTTTGTAGTGACGTGCCTGAGGCAATGTTTGTTAATGCCCAGGCAGCTTCAAACTGGAAAAGCAACAAGCGACCAATGAATAGACGCCCTCACACACAGAAGAACACAGCAAAACAAAAACGTTTCAAGAGAACTGTCTCATTAACAATTTGTAAGCCACTTCATTTTATCAAGCATAGGGGGGACTGCAAAACCCAGGAATTATGGCTGAGAGTCTGCTCCTAGTAGAGTATAATGTCAAAAGAATGAGATAAAAATTTGCGTTCCCACTATTTTACAGATCCTCAGTCTCTTCAGCACCATATTTCATACAGTATTGGTGTCACATATTGTGTATAATATACATGCAAACATACAGGTACTCTAAAATCCCAAAAAATCTGAAATACAAAACACTGCCGGTCCTGAGCCAGATAAGTATTGACATTTCTACTTCTGCCTGATTGCAACACCTTCAATACATTTTATTAGTATCAGGGCTAAAAAAAACTCTGCATAATAGTTACACAGCAGGCTTTTTAATAATGTGTTTCAGTTCAGAGTTAGGTGCTTCTTAGCATTTGGTGCCTAGGAAAGACCACAAATGTGGACACGACCCATTCACGTAATCCCATTCAAAGGCTCAGTGTCTTGTACAGTTCATCAAAAAAATGTAAAGTGCAAAAACTGGGCCAAACTCATTTCCAGAGAAACAGGTGACAATCCTGTTTTTAGTTGCTTTTTTTCAGTGACAACACAATGCCAAAAACACACACAGCCCTTACCTGTAATGTGCTGTTTTCACTTTTCTTGAGAAATTCAACAAACCTGTCTACCACTCCCTGAGTGCTTATCACTTCATCTATTGGAGGATTGGGCTCTAAAAAGGAGGAAAAATTGATATTTTAAATATCATTACATACAAACATACAGTTTTATTCATGCCGTCGAGTCCTGTTGAAGTCCAGCCTATGCCTTTAATGTAATGAATGACTGTCAATAATTGTAACTGTTTATTATCATCATCATCATCATCATCTCCATCAGCATATAGGCTAAAAACTTGCTATTTGACAGTGGAAGTTTGTGGAGTTATATGATGGCAGCACATCCTGTGGCTTGACTGTGTCTAGTCAAATTCTCACCTACAAAGTATTGTAAATAAGGGGACAGGAAGGAAGGATATTAAGGCCAAAACAGACATTTTCTAGAAAGCAACATACAATTTTTACGGGGCAATTTCCCTTATTGCATGTAGCATTTAATTCTACATTCATAAATGATACTAATCTGCTTTTTTAAAAAAAACCTCTAGGTATTACTTATGAAAGCCCTTCCTTTGGCACAACATACGAAGAAGTCAGCTGGGTGCCATTCATATATTTGGCCAAATACAACTTTTCATAACACTCTGTTGTCCAGTTTCATGAGATTATACAGACATCTTTAAAAATTGTCTGTTGTTCTCACAATAGTTTATAAGCCAAGAGGGGTGGGCAGTTAGCAACATGTGTATTCCCCAGTCCCTGTTATACTCCCATCTTTTCATCTAAAAGGTATAGCTGTTTCTTGCAAACTAGTTCAGGGGCTGCACTTACCTTTTGAAAGTAGTTTCCTAAACCGCTGGGTGGTTACTAGCTGAAGATCAGGGTCTTCTGAAAATAGCATCTCCACCATCTCTCTTGTGATCACACCCTCCTGTAAAATCCACATCCAAACATCATATTATTATTTCTAACCCACCCCTCTGAGTGAGCAATCGGGGCGGGGTACAACATTTAAAAACATATACAGTTTAAAAATTGCAATCTATAATATATAGATTTATCCTAAGAAACCTCTCTTCTTCAGAAAGAAGGTTATCAAACTAGTGACAAGAACAAGGCCGATATAGATCGTAAAAGATCCTTCCATTAAAAAGAAAAATAGGTTTTCCCTTGCTCCAAAGACTAAGACGTGGAGCAATGGATGCAAAATACAGATAAAGAGATTCCACCTTGAGAGAAAGAGCTGTTTGACAGTGGAAGATACTGCCTTGTATGTATGTGACTTGTTTGTTCTTTTAAATTTATGTATATTTTAAACTGATGTTATGTATTGGCTGGTCTGTTGTATTAATGGCACTTGTACCAATTCAGTCTTGTGGTAATTACTGCAGCAAAATATTCAAAAACAACAGGGGAACAAAACACACCAGAGCATCTAAGATGACTTACCCCACCTGTGGTCGAGCTGACAAAGGCATCTACTAAGGGACTGTCAAACATAGCAGCATCTTCATTAATAAGTTCCACATTTCGTCTTTTAAAGAGCTGGAAACAGAAAACGGATCAGGTTAGAAAGGCATTTAAAGAAGGAGGTACAACGTGCCTCACACTCCAGTCGTACTGGGGGAAGTCAGGGGCATGAATGTGAAGCAGAACCAATCCACTTAAGGCACACAATTGGTGGGGAGACTGGTGTGTGCACCACATCCATCAAGCCATGTGCAAGACCTACCTGTTGCTCCCGTTTCTGTTTCCGTAACTGGATTCCCTCCTCTTCTCTCCTCCGGCGCATCTCCTCTGGATTCAGCGCCTTGTTTTTGTAACTCTTCATTCTATAATTGTTCTCTTTCGCTGGGCTCGCCATGGTTTCTGTAGAGAAGGGCAGGAGAGAAATCAGATGCCAATGGGCGCAACAAACCATACCTTCCTTCTGCTCTGGGAGCTCTTCAAAATTCGACAGTAATTTCTTTGATTAAAATTAAGCATTTCTACTGACCCTGTGCTCACTGAAACCAACAGGAAAGCAATCCTTTAAAAATAAGTACCTCAGGTTCCTGAAGTTACTTTTGCTGCTGTTGCTACCTGCCTTGATCCAACACAGGGAGAGGCAGCATACAAACAAATTAATAATAATAATAATAATAATAATGTATTTATTTATTAGGGCAAAAAGATAGCTCAGGTAATTGAACTAGCTATAGCTTTGAGAAACCTGTGAATTTTATAACAGATTTTTGTTAGTTACAGAATCTCCTTTGATATTTTCATATAAAGCCATTTTAAGCCTCATAGCATGCAAAATGGTCGGGCCACAAATTGTGTGTGTATGTCTTTCAACTTATAATAACGCCATGAACCTCACAGGGTTTCCCTAGGCAAGGAATACTCAGAGGTAGTTTTGCTAGTTGCTTCATCTGAAATATAGCCTACTGAACCTGGCATTCACTGGCAGTCCCCCATCCAAGTACTAACCAGGGCTGACCCTGCTTAGCTTCCAAGAACAGACTGGATCTGGTTCCTTTAAGATATTTAGGACTAGGCCACAAACTGCAATGACTTAAAAGGCAAAACTGCTCTCCTACAAATAAGGAAACAAAGGCAATTCACAATACAGTACTCAAAACTATTCTAAACTATCAACATCTCTACACTGAGCTAAGACCAGCTCCTAGTAAGGCTTGCATGAGTATTAATGCTTTTGTACCCATACAAGTAACTGTTTTCCGGTACTCAAGATATGTCTTCTTCCTTAGCTAGCAAAAGGCCCAAATAGCTCATTTGCAATGTGTGGGGATTATAGGATAGCAATCACAAATGGTCAGAATAGCAAGCAATTTAGTTACCAGTAAATTCTTATGATCCATGTCTGTTCCACAGTTTCCAGAAGTTCTGCTGGCAAGACTTCTGAGACATTAGATGAGAAGTCCATAAGGAGCCAAGCTACTCAGACATTCCACATTTACCTTATTGCAGACCTTGTAAAATATGCCAGATTTAAGAAACGCTTTGAGGAAGGTTGCACGATAGCCAAGGTAGGCCGAGGGCCGCTGGAGAGGCGCATTCATAAGGCACAAAAACATTTAGCACCTGTTTATTGGAGTGTGGCTTTCAATCGCACCTTGCACCAGTCTTTGGCCTATGGTCTCCCCCAGACCTGCCTTTCTGTCCCCAGCAACAATGTCATAAGAAGAGAGGCATGACAAGAGTCCCCAATTCCCACAGCAACCACCCGATGTCATAAAAGAGGCCTTGTGACTTCACCGCAAAGCCAGCCAGCAGAAGCAGCTAGTCGAAAGAGAGGCAGAAGAAGCCAAAGTAGAGCGAAGAAGATCCACCAGCTGATCGCTCCGGGTGACTCCAAAGCACACTGCGCCAAACACCAACCCAACAATATTTGGCAAAGTTGCAAAATATGCAAAGTGGCTGGTAAAAATCGGAAGCAATTAGGCCCAGAAGATCTCCTATCTCCGTTTCTTCCCCTCCATCTACTGCTTTACTTTAACCAAGTTCTGGGATCATTTTCTCCACTCTTGCAACTCCAGCAACACTCTCCGCTGGCTTGAGCTCTGCTTCTCCTGAATACACTCATCCCTCCATATTTGTGGCTGTTATATTTGCGGATTTGATTATTCACAGATTTGATTAATATGTTCTCTGTAGGAATATCTAGGTCCTCCAGTGCAACTCTATGGTCAACTTTAACTAAAAGTTGCACTGAAAGACCTAGTGATTCCTAGAGAGACCACTCCACTAGGCCTTTGTAGCTCCTCCAGTGTAGTTCTATGGTCAGTGTCTGTCGGATGTTGACCACAGAGTTGTCCTGGAGGACCTAGAGATTCCTAGAGAGGTGTCTTCTCAGGTAAAAACATGGTGTTTTTGTTATTTGTGGTTTTTCCATATTCATGGGGGTCTGTGCCCCTAACCCTGGCGAATATGGAGGGCCAAGCGTATTTCCTATTTCTGCCTTCAGCGGCGTCTCTCAACACTTGTAAGGCAACATCAGTTCCTCTGCCCTTTCAGAACCCACCCAAATCCAGCCTTTCGCTGGACCTTTCAACTCAAGTTCCAGCACTCAAGCCTTAGGCCATGAGGATGTCATCCTTCCCTATTTCTTCACCTATCAGATGCAGTTCGGAGAATGAGAGAGGGGAACCCAGACACATAGGCCTGTAAGATGGGTTGATAGCTTCCCCTATCTAAATAAGCCTTGATGTAGGTCAGCAGTTGCCAAATCGACTCTGGAGACTCAACAGCCGTTGGTCCAAAGCTCGGCCACAGACCTCTGGTCTCCCTTTCTAGCCTTGCTCCGCACATCATCATCATCGCTCTGCATTCTCCGGCTTCCTACTAATCTCTGCTGCTGAGTAACTGCTGAAAGTGACATGCCTAAAGCCAGGAGTCACCCTGCTGAGTCAGAAGCAGAAGCAGACAGGGAAAGCTATTATCTAAATGGACTGGATAAAGGCAGTAGTGTTTTAATCCTAAACAGCGTCACACAAAAGGGAGGCCTCAGGGGTAGTGTTTGCAGGAAAAGCTGGAGGACCGTACCCTCCCCGCAACATTTCACAAATGAAAACTAGGACACACAGTGGCCAAGTAACATCAGTGTGTGGTCAAGACGGCAACGTCAGGAGAGGCTGCAGCAGTCTGCTTTTGGCCGATCCATCTGGGCATGGCCAGACTAGGTCCCTCTCCTCCCTTTCTGCTGAATTAATGGCATGCAAATTGTTTTTGCACTTTGAACGTAGTCTGCAGCAACAAAAGCAAGCTGAGGACAAAGGGGGGAAAGTGGGAGGAAAGAGGATTAACCTGAACAGTTGGAGGTTACGGAGGACATCTAGTATGGACTCCTTGTGGCATGGAAAGTCAAGAATGTCTTAATAGGTAGATAAGCTGGTATCGATTTATTTTATTTATATATCAAATGGATCAATTAAGTTCCATGAACAACATGCTAAATAATTTAAAATATGACCATAACAAAGCAGCAACAACGAGCAACCATCACATTGTTTCACAGCCCAGTCAAAACAACAAAAATGCACGCCATCTATTTTCTCTACATCAATAGGATACATTAAATAAGAAGGAGTGCATGCTTTTATGTGGCCTTCCACAGCAATTCCCAGCATGCTGGCTAACTGGTTGCTGGTTGCTGGCATTAGGCAAATGTCTGGAGAGATCACAACTCTCACCCTGTCTAGAAACTGGGCCATATACACTGACTCCGGAAATTGTACATTTGTAGCCTTTGCTTAAACCAGCTCTGTTCTAGTTCCAAAAAATTGCTCACAAGAGATGGGGAATGGCTAGTTCTCAGTTACAGACTCAGGGGGTACCACGGTATTCATAAAGCCTCCCTGCTACAGTTCCGTATTTCCAAATACAGAGCAAAACCATCACAGGACTGGCTCATGAGTTAAACCAGACAACCTGACTACCCCAGAGAGTAAGCATGGGCCTGGCTGCCAAGTGAGTAAGGCACTTGGCAGCTGAAGGCACCTGCAGACCTCAGCAGCATCACCACGCGGGCTCTTCTGTGCAAACTGAGCAAGACGCCCGTTTCGGAAGTCAAGGATCCAGCCAGGGATACTCCACGGAGGTCTTATTTTGTGCCAGGCATGCAGCAGTCGCTAGAGAATGACTAAGTGCTACCAGATTCTTTCCGCTTGCTCATTTCTTTGGACTGAAAGAAACGACGCGTCGGCCAGACCGTTCTGCTTACATGCTGAATGTCAACCAAGAAGCTTCCTGCATATGGGCACAGAGGCCCCTTTCAGAAATGCAGTGGAAGAGGTGGGGGAGATCAGAAAGAGGCAATGCGTTGGACCCTGCTCTCTACACTCGGCACATGCACAGAGGGAAGGTTTGAACCATGCTCCCATGTTCTCAAGTCCTAAAGTCTGTCCTTGTCAGCCCAAGGTACCTTGTGTGGCTGTGGCAAGCGTAAGATGGAAACACTTCACGCAGGGCTGTGTGTGTGTGCCCAGCATAGTTTGTACAACCTGCATTTACCAGTCTTCTGAAAGAGACTTTTTAATCTATTTATGCTGTGGCATCCCAAATCTTCCAAAGCGTTACAGAATGTGTATCAAAAGTGGACAACAGAGAGAGAGAGAACAAGTGAGAGAGGGCAAACTAGGATCTGCCCTGACCATAAGATGAATTGCTGGAGCCAAGAGCTTTCAGTACAGTACACTCTGTACTGGCAAAATAAAAACCCACCCCTTTATTCTGACCATTCTTTCGGGAGGCCTGGTGCGGTGGTCACGGCTGGCTCGCTTGCTCCCGCCCCAATCCAACCGGCGCACAAAAGAGCTCAGAGCTTGGTGTCCCTCGCCAGCATCCGTGGAATGCGCTCCTTTGCTGACCAAGCTGGCTCCTGCGTGAGAAGGGAAGGAAAAGCATTCGGAGATCTAGGATGTCGCCCCCTTAGCCAAGGCGATGCTTTCATACTAGTTTCCTCCAAATAAAGGAAAGAGCTGGATGATGCAGTCCAGGGTGGGCCCTTCGCCCCAGCGAGCAACAGAGGGGACTTGGACCAGGCCACGTGAGCCACCAGTGCAACCTTCAGGATGGAGCAAGCTTGTTTTCTGCTGCTCCAGAGAAAAGGACCTGGAGCAGTGGATGCAAACAATAGGAAAAGAGATTCCACCTCATCATTAGGTAGAGCTTCCTGAGAGTAAGAGCTGTCTTACCCTCGGAGATTGTAGTGGAGTCTCCTTCCTTAAAGGGCTTTAAACAGAGGCTGGATGCCCATCTGTCAGGGATGCTTTGATGCTCTGATTGTGAGTTCCTGCATGGCAAAGGGTTGGACTGGATGGCCCTTGGGGTCTCTTCTAACTCTATGATTCTGCAATGCAGCCATATTACAGATGCCTCGCTGAGAGGATCCAAATGCCTAAGCACACTGGTCTTGGCTTTTTCCAGCTTTCCATGCCACACAGTTCGGGTGGAGTTTTGACAAGACAACCACAGAGCTTCCACCTCACCTGGTCCCACATCACCTGAGTGTTTGTTTGGCAACGGCATTACAATGGGGGAAGTGACAGTCAGGGCAGTTTGATCCAAGGGGACCCGGTCCTAATGCGGTTTAACTGGCACTTCCCGTTTCCTACCAGATGCCAAACGTTTGGGTGGCAACCGGCTCTCAACAAACACAGCTCACTCCACAGATATACGTCATGGGAAGAGCTCATCCCAACCTCTCCCACAGTTGTCCCACCCAAGCAGGAACACATCTCTGAATTCTCTGAAGATGCCAGCCACAGCTGCTGGTGAAACATCAGGAATAAACTCTTCTAGAACACAGCCTCATAGCCTGAAAACCCCACCAAAAAACTATGGACGCAGGCCATGAAAGCCTTCGACTTCACAACGCATCACACTTGTCTTATGGTAGTTTACAGTAATCCCAAGAACTGAGGCTCATGATCCTATGGTGGGAATTTTTCAGAAAGTGCTTCTTATTATTAGCAATAGCAGTAGTAACAGTAGTATGCAAAGGGATCTTGCAGCACCTTGGAGACTAACTAAGCATAAGCTTTGGCTGCTTCCTCAGATTATTATTATTATTTCTTACCAGCCTTTCCCTATAGATCAAAGAAGGGAACAGAAGTGGATTGGACTCACAATACCAGGTGAAAACACAGTATATAAAACATACAACATCTTCTCTACTATTCTATGACTCTGTTTCAGTCTGGGCCAGCCTGGCAAAGGAGGCTGGTCTTTGCTGATGTTTTAAATTCAGAAAGTGCACCCAGCTGTTTAGTGTTTATGCCAAATAATTTATGTGCTGCTGTGCACTACAGATTGTCTTTGACAAGAACGGCCGGATATACTTGTTAAACGTAACAGAGATCAGTAAGGACTAGTCTGCTTTGTGTGTGGGAATCAAGTGTCCCTCCAGATGTCACTGGGCTGTAACTCCCAGCATTCCTCACCATTGGAGTGGCTGGGAGTTGCCATCCAACAATCTCTGGAGAGCCACACCATTTCTATCTTGGGTCTTCTTCCCTCGCTTGCTTCAGTTGTGAAGCCAGTGTGGTGAGAAAGCATGCAAGACTCATCTATTATGTTCATATTGTTACACAGGGTTGATACTGATGCTTAAAAGATATTCTGCATTTCAGACAGGTAGTGTGAGCCACCAAGGTTGAGCAATGGGCTACAACTCTGGAGACCAAGGCTCAAATCCCACTTGGCCATGGAAACCCACTGAGTCCCCTTGGACAAGTCACACTCTCTCAGCCTCAGAGAAAGGCAAAGGGGGACAAACCCTCTGAACACATCTTGCCAAGAAAACCCTGTGATAAATTTGCCTTGAGGTTGCCATAAATTGGAAATGACTTGAAGGGACATGACAACAACATGTCAAATTAGTCTCGCAGTGACCACAGGAACCTCTTGTGGCTCCTTAAATATAAGAAATTCACAGTTTATGTCACATTGAAATACCTGTTCCACAATTCATTGTTAGGGTACTACAAGAATGTCCAGAACAGATTAGCAGCTTTGAATACCCCAAGCAGCCAAAACTTCATACTTGTAAGTAGGAAAAAATCTGACCCGTGTAGCAAGAAGGTGCTTTTTATTGAACAGCTACACCCATCTCCATATTTTGGGAGCCACGTAATCCTCCTGCCACCACCTCAGTCCACCCGAGGCCCCTTTAACTGCTATTTGCACATGCTCAGACGCAGCCAAACCAAGGCCAGCCTGCTTGTCTCGCAGCCCTCAAAAGCATTAAGGCCTTGCCTAAATCACAAAGCAAACTTCAGGGCTGAAAATGTCCACAATTGCCCAACGCCAAAGAAACCCCTGAACGAAAGAATGTCAAGGCAACCGGGAGAGAAGACTGGAAGGACTGCAAATCCCAGCAACGTTAAACAGCATAGTCAATAGTAAGGAACGCTGGGAAGTTAGGTCTGAGAACATCCAGAGCACTACACCAATCCCTATGCCTAGATTAAGCCCCCTTTTCTAGTACCAAACATTTCATCCAACTGTCGTTAAAAATTGCATTTCAGGGAAATCCTATAGCATCCTATTGCTGTTCGGATTTCCCCCAAAACAAGCTGTGTCACCCCCACACCAGGCTGTCAGCCTTCATCTGGTTTCAGAAGCTAAGCAGGATCAGGTTTGGCTAGTACTTGGGTAGCTTACAGTCTGCCATCTCCAGACAGGAAAAACCCTATTGGAAGCCCCAGAAAAACCCTATTGGAAGTCCCAGAGAACCCGGCTATAAATAAATAAATAAATAAATAAATATTATTAACTACAAGGTTTGCTATTATCCATGATTTTCACCCGGTAAGTCGGGGGACATATCCCCTTCAGAGATATGGGGGCTGTACTTGTTAACTAGAGAACCACTACAGCCCCACCACAATTTCAGCCCACCATCATCACAACAGCATCACTTTTGCAGGAATCAAAACCAGCTGTTGAAGCAAATAGGAACCTTGTTGTTCACTGCCTCCTCCACCAGGTCATTCCACACATACTGGGAGAAAGGTGGGATATAATAAAATAATAATAATAATAATAGTAAATAACCATTATCATTTCGCATTTATTTACTCTTTCTATTGTTACAGGCATCCTCTTCTAAGCCAAGCCAGGAGCAATCGTGAGAACGCGTCAGGACAGCCACCCAAGAGCCGTTTTGCCAGACACCCAGGAAAGCGATCTTTGGACTGGAAAGTTCCTAGCCTCACGACGATGGTTGGGTTTTATTTCAGCCCTAATTTTCCAAAAACATACCGCAAGTTATGTCTAAAGCCTGTGCTCCATTATGAACAGCAACATACACTGAGGTCTGGCAGTCCCCTGCCATCATCATCGCCCCATCTTTATCCTAACCTTCTTAAATGGGGACATTGCTCCCTAGTACTGGGACTCAGTACGGCTTACAAAAATTAAAACGTATTTTTTCCTCTCCACCCAAAATGCTGCAGCAGGTATGCCAAACGCAACGCTAACGTACAGCAAATAAGTTTAATGGCTTATCCTTATAGCTGTCCCACCATCCCTTCATGATCCAGGTTGGCTGCCTCTTCATGCCATTCCACCTTGCTCTTACTTTTACATTGTTTTAAGTGGTGTAAAAGAGAGCCAGTGATTTGAATGCAACAACACCATTATATAAATATGTTGTCCTGTTATATATATATTATAACTGTGTGAAATTGAAGGCTTTCGTGGCCGCCGTCCGTAGTTTTTTGCGGGTTTTTCAGGGTATGTGAAGATGCCAGCCACAGATGCTGGCAAAACGTCAGGAATAAACTCTTCTAGAACATAGCCTCACATCCTGAAAAACCCACAAAAATTATGTTATAACTGGTTATAATTACACTGTTGCATTGCACATCTGTTAACAAGGTCATGGCAATTTCCCATAAAAGTAACTTTTAAAATGTAACAGAAGGCTCCCTGATTGCTAATCGCATTATGGAGCAAATATTTATGGAAGAAGGGAGACAAACAACTTCAACCGTCCTCCTCAAGAAGTCCTCAAGCCACAGCTTTCATTATTTGTCCTAAAGTATACTGTATGAACCAAGGCAAGTCAAAAAGTGAACGCTTGCAAGTGAAACAAAGCTTTTGGCGTCCTTTCAATACCGCATTTGAATTAATTTGAATCAATACCACATTTGAATTAATGATGAGCAAGTGAACCAACAGACAATGAGGTTTGATCTTCAAAACCAGAGGCTGAGTCTCCCTGATTCCGAAATCCAAAATATTCCAAAATTCAAAATTGTCCGCATGACTGATTCAGATAGTGACATCTTTGCTTTCCGACGGTTCAAGCGTACACAAGTATTTTTCAGGCACAAAATTATTTATAACATTAAATATTAAGCCACCTTAAGGCTGTGTGCGTAAGGTATATATGAAACATAAATGACTTTCGTGTTTACAATGGGGTCCCATCTCCAAGATATCCCATTATGTGCAGTCAGCCCTCCACATTTGTGGATTTGATTATTCATAGATTTGATGAATATGTTCTCTCTAGGAATCTCTAGGTCTTCAATGCCTTAACTTTCACCAAAAGTTGTGTTAGAGGACCTAGCAATTCCTAGAGAGAAGACTTCTCTGGGCGTTTTTAGGTCCTCTAGCACAATTCTATAATAATAATAATAATAATAATAATTCATAATAACTTATTTATACCCCCCTTTTCTCTGCTATAGGATCAATCAAAGTGGCTTATAGGATTAATCAATATACCCTACATAGAGTCTATGGTCAATCTCTGGCAGATGTTCTGACTTACAATGGATGACCTGTGATTCCTAGAGGTATTCTCTCGGGCAAAAATAGAGTGTTTCTTGACTTTCTGTCGGCTATTATTTCAGCTGCCTTGAGACCCAGTTTGGGAAAAGTGATGGGCTACTCATAAACAAGAACAAGTTATTTCCAGGATTATTATTTCGGCTAACAGAGAACATTCATACATCCATTACAGGAAGGTTATAGGCAAGTACCACTGATCTTCTGCCTAAAGATAGTCGACCTTGTCTGACGATGGAAGCTAAGTCGGACCATCCCTGGTTGCTCTCTGGGTGGGAAACGGACAAGGGACCCCAGGTGCTTTTAGGGCTCCGTTTCAGAAGGAGGAACCGGCAAAACCATCGCTGGGGATCCCTCGCCTCTGAAATTCATGGGCTTGAAAGAAGATACACAATATAGTACAGGGCCTAAATACCCCAAAGATATCCAATCTGTCTATTATTATTACAGTAGAGTCTCGATTATCCGTCCTTCGGTTATCCAACATTCTGGATTATCCAACATCGCGGCTGCTGCTATTTCTTTCAATTTTCTGCGATTTCTTTACATTTTCTGTGATTTCTTTACATTTTCAGAGGACTGAACTGTTTATACTGTACCTCACAATGTTGGTCAGTGGTTTCTTTACATTTACTTTTACTGTTACTGCAATAAAAACTTCAATACATTTGCCATTCATAGTGATTTCAAGGCTTTTCTTGGACCTTCCGGATTATCCAACGTTTTCGGCTATCCGACTATCAGCCGGTCCAGTTTATGTCGGATAATCGAGACTCTACTGTATTATTATTACGTTTATAAAGGAGAGAAAACCACAATCCAGAATAATTAAAAATAAAAAGCCTGCTTGCGGCGCACAATCTAAAACCACAAACGAGGTTGTAAAATTAAATAAAATATCACTGTAACCAAGTTAAAAGAGTACTATAAAAATGTCAGTTTAGTCACGAAATATACGGTCATAAAACCAAATCCGAATATCATTAAGTTCTTGGAGTCGGTCTTGGAGGCTAAGCAGGGCCAGCCCTGGTCAGTCCTTGGATGGCAGACCGTTAACGAACTGGCAAAATCACCTCTGAGTCTCTTTTGTCTAACAAAACAAAGCCTAAATGCATTGGATCCCATCTGATCATGGATGCTAAGCAGGGCCAGCCCTGGATGGTACTTGGATGGGAGACCGCCAACGGACCCCAGGTGCTTTTAGGGTCTGTTTTGGAGGAAGGAACGGGCAAAACCTCCTCTGGGTATCCCCTGAGTAAGAAATTCATGAGTCTAAAGGCACCAGACCCCATTCGTATCAAGGAAACTAAGCCGGGTCAGCCCTGGTTGTTATTTGGGTGGGACACCGTCACAACAAATTTTACCCCCGTCCCACAATATTTGCGGCTTTGGCTTCTGTGGGTTCGGTTGTTCATAGATTTGATTAATATGTTCTCTCTAGGAATATCTAGGTCCTCCAGTGCAACTCTATGGTCAATTTGAGCCAAAAGTCATAGTAGAGATTCCTAGAGAGGACACTCCACTAGGCCTTTGTAGCTACTCCAGCGCAACTCTATGGTCAATGTCTGTCAAGTATTGACCACAGGGATTCCTAGAGAGGACACTCTGCGAGGCATCTGTAGCTGCCTCAGGGCGACTCTATGGTCAACGTCCATAGAGTTCCTTGAGTTTCTCTGGAGGACCTAGAGATTCCTAGAGAGGACCCTCCACTAGGCCTTTGCAGCTTCTTCAGCGCAACTCTATGGTCAGCGTCCATAGAGTCCCTTGAGTTTCTCTGGAGGACCCAGAGATTCCTAGAGAGGAATCTTAGAGACAAACATAACGGTTTCTTGGTGGGTTTCCCATCAGGGCTCTGGGACTCCATCTCCCAGAATGCCTGGCCATTGCCCGCCGCGGCTGAGGCTTCTGGGAGTTGTAGTCCGAAAGGTCCCTGGGTCTGAGGAGCGCTGCTTCGGAGGGAGGCCTCAGAAAAGCCCCAAAGGAAGGGAAGAAGGGCCTCCTCCTCCTCCGTCCTCACCCATCGCGGCCTCCTCCTCCTCCTCCTCCGTCGGGCCGCCCTCCTTCCTTCCTTCCTTCCTTCCTTCCTTCCTCCTCTGCTCCGGAGACAATATGGCGGGCCAACAGGCCTCGACTCTACTCTAAATGCAGCCGCCGGAAGGGAGGGACGGAAGGGGCGGGGCTTTAATAGGGAAGCGGAAGGAGAAGACGGCGACGGTGGCCCGGGAGGGACAAAAGGAGGAGCGCGAAAGAAAGCGACGGCCCTCTCGGGACACGCCCCTTTTTAAAGGGACAGGACGCTCCCCTGACTCTGAGGGGAGCCAAAGGCCCAGATTACTCACTCTTTCTCTCTCTCTCTCTATTATATGTAGTATGTGTGTGTGTGTGTATATATAGATATATATATTATAACATATATAATATAATATAAATATATATATAATATATATATATATGTATATGTATGTATATAATATAAATATATATATATATATTATAATATATAATATATATATGTATGTGTATAATATATAATATAATATATTATGTATATTATAATATACATATTATAAAATATATATTAAAATATATTATATAATACATATTATATATATTATATTATATATAGAATATTTTTATTATATAATATATATAATATATTATATAATATATTATATAATATACATATATATTAAATTATATATTATTTTATAATATATATATATAAGACATATATATGACACCACATGTAATATTACATATTATATATATATATAGACACACACATACATACACTATACATATATATATGTAAAATACATAATATATACATATGACACCACATATGTAATATTACATAATATTATATATATGTATATACACATGCACTATATATATAATAGCATATATGACACCATGTACTATGTAATATTACATATTATATATATATATATACACACACGCACACTTATATACACATGTACTATATATATTAGAATATATATATATAATATGTGACACCATATACTATGTAATATTACATTATATATTCATACATGCAGTATATATATTAGTATATATATATATATATATTCTAATATATATTACACCACATATGAAATATTGCATTATACATGTACTATATATATATATATATATATGCACTATATATATTAGAATATATATATATATATATATTCTAATATATATTACACCACATATGAAATATTACATAATACATATACATATACTATATATATATATATGCACTATATATATTAGAATGTATATATATATTATTATAGTATATTATATATATTATATATATATATTATATTATGTAATATTATATTATATATATATACATATATATAGTGCATATGTACATATATATATTTAATTATAACATTATATACAAATATATATATATATATATGACACCATGCAATATATAATATTGCATAATATTTTATGTATATATTTTATTATTATTATTATTATTATATTACAGAATAATAATAATAATAATAATAATATGGAATCCTGGGATTTGTAGTTTCATATACACAGCCTGCAGCCCTCTTTGCCAAACTACAAACCCTAGTATTCCGTAGAACGGAGCTACGGCAGCTGAAGTGGTGTCCGACTGCATTTATTTTACAGTGTAAACACAAACCGAGCCAGGATTTAATCCCCAATGCAACCGTTCTCAGTCTTTCCACATTTTTGCAGCGTGTCTTGGACTTTAGAGCTCTTTCCTTATCAAACATTGAAACATCAATACTTATAATGGACCTAAATCTCTTAGGGTAACAAACCACAATTTAGGACCCTCTGCCCTTTTGGGTTACGGAGAAGGAGCAGAAACCCGAGCCTGTGGTCCCATTACTCCTCTATCACTCCCATGTGCCTGAGCCCCGAGTTCAAATCATGCCACGCATCACTCCTGTGTTCGAGTCGGACCTCCGAGAAAGAGGGGCCACAGAGAACGTTTTAAGGTGTCCTTTTATTAAAATGTGGGTCACTGTTTTGTGTGGCTTGCTTTGCGGTGGTCCGGCTGTCAGCGTGTTCCCAGGGACAGCCGCCGTGGCCTCAGCTCTCGCACCCGGCCGAAGGGAGCCTTCAGGTGGTCCGTGGCCTGTGGCTCCCACCCATGGCAATGTAGACGTCAATGGGGACGTTGGGCAACGTCAGGCAGTGGCATCCGGGACATCGTCGCAGCTGCCTGCCCGCAAAGAAAAGAAGGAAGGAAGTTATACCCGAACGACCGCATGGAAAGGAACGAGGCTCTTCAGATGTGATGGATGGCAAACCCCATCATCCCCGCACTGGCATCCTCGGGTCAAACACATCTGAAGAGCCGCGAGTTCAAAGATATAGCCGTCTTCGTCTGTTGGATCGGTACAGACCCGTATATAAGTCGGCCTCGCGTATAAGTCGAGGGCAGGTTTTGGGGCCACGGTTATGGGTTTTGGTATGGTAAGTCAAGAGTAAGACTTACAAAGGATGTCAAAGATGAAGCCAAGGGAAACGATGCCAAAAATCCTGGCGGGCGTCACTGCTGAGATAGTGGCACCTTTGCTTTCCGATGGTTCAGCGTATACAAAGTTTGTTTCATGCACCATATTATTTTTAAAATCTTGTATAAAATAAGGCTGGATGCATGCAAGAATAGAGATGGTTGGGACTCGTATCGAAACACAACATTGATGTTTCATATGCACCTCATCCACAAAAGCTTAATTTTATGCATAATATTTTTTAAAATAATGTTGTGCATTAAAACAAAGTTTGTGTCCGTTGAAGCATCAGAAAGCAAAGGTGTCACTCTCTCCCATGGATTTTGGATTTTGGAATATTTTGCATTTCGGAATTCCGGATAAGGGGGGACTCGGCCTGTCAATGCAAAACTATCTCCCTTTCAAAGACCTCCAGGAATGCAATTTGGGGGTTTCCGTCCAGAGTCTTTTAATTATCCGGATAGGCCTCGGGGGTCCGAGGGCCACAGGATTCCCACCCGGGGCCCTCTCCTCACCTTGTTGCAGTGCGCTCAGGTGCAACCGGCTCCTGTGTTTCAGGGGCGGTCGCCAGGCTGGGAGAATCTCCGGCCTCGATTGGAAATCTCCGAGCTTGTGGGGTCTCTTGGGAGCTCATGACCGAGCCCCAGACCTGTCTGAGGAAGAGGGAAAGGGGTCAGGGGGTCTATCCTGCCATTTGTGGCCCCACAACACAGCCAAGAACACCACAATTATTGGAGAAAGAAATAGCCCCCCAAAAGTTTTGCAGAATAAGCAAGAGCGCTACGTCTCGACCCAGAACTGGCTGCCCAACCCCTCTTTCAAGACCTCCGAGGAAGGAAGGAAGGAAGGTCCGCTACTTCTAAAGCAGTCAAACAACAACTACCAAAGTTTAGTCTGAATTTTCTTTCTCGCACTTTGAATCCGTCGATGGTTCAGGTCTGGAGCAGCAGAGGACAAGCTCGCTCCGTCTTCCACATCGCAGCTCTTCAGATATTTAGAAGACTACGATTGTGTTAAATGGCCATAGAAATCATTTAGGAGTTTTGCCACTCTCTTTGGAAATGCTTCCGAAGAAACTATTAGTACTGGAACCACAGAGACTCAGGAGAGCATTCTAGGGCTGGACTTCTGGAAGCAACTCCTAGTTCAGAAAGAAAACCACCTTGGGTCTTGCCCACCCCAGAAGAAGACACCCAAAGTGTGGCATCACAGCTCTACCTCTTCCCCAAAAACGCCAATGTGGTTCTAGGCTTCTTGAATAAAAATATAGTGTCTAGATCAAGGGAAGTCATGGTGCCACTCTATTCGGCTTTGGCCAGACTTCACCTGGAATAACATGTTCAGTTCTGGGCACCACAATTTAAAAAGGATGTGGACACGCTGGAGCGTATCCAGAGAAGGGTGGCCAAGATGGTCAAAGGTCTGGAAACCAGGCCTTATGGAGAACAACTTAGGGAGCTGGGTCTATTGGAGAAGAGAAGACCGGCGGGTGTCAATATAGCCATCTTCAAATATTTTGGAGGGATGGCATGAAACAGATGGAGCCAGCTTGTATTCTGCTTTTCCAGAGACAAGAACATGAACCAGTGGCTTCAACATTACAAGAAAAGAGATCCCACTTAAACATTAGGAGGAATTTCTTTAAGGACTATTTGAAAGTAGAAATGGTCTACTCAGGGGGTGGTGGGCTCTCCTTCTTTGGAGGTCTTTAAACAGAGGCACCTTTTGGGGAGCGCTTGGATCCCTCCATGGCTGAAAGGGATTGGACTGAAAGGTCCTTGCAGCTCTTTCCAACTCTGAGATTCCACAATTCTACTCCCCTTCTCCTCCTCCTGGACCTCTTGGTCCCCTGGTCCCTCTGCCGGCCCAGCCTTACCTATCAAAGGCGGAGGAGTGCTCCCTGGAGTCGACCAGCCAGCCTGTCGTGCCTTCTCGCAAAGGGCAGGAGGCTGGCAGGGAGCCCAGAGAGAGCCAGCCGCCCGCTCGGCCCCATTGTGACCCGGGCAGCCAGGGTTCTCTGCATCACAATCCATCCTGACCTTCGCTCAGCCTGGTGGCCTCCAAGCCAGGGAACTCCACTCTGGAGGGATCTCTGGCTCAACCAACTCACCCGGTTCCTCTACGGACCCTCTGCAAAATGGGTCTCGTAGGACTCTTTCAGACGTGGGAAATTGGAAGTATAACCCAAGGGCAATCCAAACGCAATCCTGGGGTTTCACATTATTGTGAATTAAATCATCTCACGCAATTTTGGCAAAAGGGAAGTCACTCCGAATGCAATCATGGGTTTCACGTTATTACGAATTAAAGCTTCTCAGGCAATTTCGGGCAAGGAGGGGTCATTTTCGGGTAATGGGAAGTCATTCCGAACGCCTTCCAAATGCAATGGGGATTCACGTAAATTTGCTAAACAAGCGACTTCACGTGAATTCGCATTGGCTGCATTCGAAGTTGGGAGAAATTCCTCCAGTGTGAAAGAGTCCAGAGTCTCCTCTCTCTTCCCAAGAAGCATCCTTCCTGCTTCCAAAACCATTTCCTCTCCTCTCTCATTACAGACTTGCACTCGGTTCCTGAATTATTACAGGGACACCCCAAGAAGGCATCCCTGTTTGGAGCATGCAACGGGAAAAGGGCAGAGAGAAAAAGGGTGGACTCATGGAGGATGAATCCCAAACCAACAAGGACAGCACGGCGGACCTCCAGATCAGAATTTGGCTAACAAGAAGGCCCTGCTTTCCAAGACCTCAAATCACCTGAAGGTAAGAGCTTGGTTAGTGAGTCCACGGCTGCTCCAGCGTTGGCCTCAGACATAGAAGTTTATCATACGATGAAATTTGGGGGTATAATCCAACGGCAATCCAAATGCAATAATGGGGTTTCACGTTATTGTGTATGAGAGTATCTCACGCAATTTCGGGCAATGGGAAGTCATTCCGAATGCAATCATGGGGTTTCACATAATTGCGTATTAGAGCATCTCATGCAATTTCGGGCAATGGGGGGTCATTTTCGGGAAACGGGAAGTCATTCTGAACGCATTCTGAACGCAATTAGATTTCACGTAAATTCACTAAACTAGTGAATTCATGTAATTGTGAATTGGCTCCATTCACAATTGAGAGAAATTCTTCCCATGTGATAAACTCCATAGCATACCCTCCAACATTTAATAGATGAAAACCAGGACCCATCAAGTGTGTAGTCAAGATGGCATAAAGTATTAATGGAGAAGCAGGGACAAGCCATGAGAGGCTGCAGAAGTTTGCTCTGGCCTGAGACGACTGGGTTTTGCCTGGCAGAGTTAATGGAGTGCAAACTACTTTGGCACTTTGAATTTGGTTTGCAGCAACTGAAGTAAGTTGCGGACAAAGGGAGGGAAAGTGAGAGGAGGAGAGAGAAACTGGGAAACTTTCAAAGCAGCTGAATCCGTTGGGAAATGGTAGGATTAAGTGTTACAGTCCCTGCCCAACTGGGACGGACAGTCAGGAGGGCATTTCCAGCTGACTGCCTGGCACCTAGTTTATTACCTTTCACTTTGGGAGAACAGCTTCACAGCCAGCATTTTAAAAAATGGCTTTAGTCAAGCTGCCATTATGGTGACGTAGTTGTGTATAACTATTTATATCCCTGCCAAAAGGGGAGGAGGAGAGAGAAGCTGGAACATCTGAAAAGGAACTGAGAATGGGATGGCAGAGGATTGATCAGGACTGTTCCTGCCAAATTGGGACAGTTGGAGGGCATGGCACGGGCACGCTAGTACCGTCCAATGTTTTAAACAATTCCAAATACCTCTAACCATCGACTAGGCTTGCTATATGGACATCACTATGTCTACCCCTGAATGTCCACTTCTAGCAATTTCCCCCCAGCAGCATCTCCCTCTTCTTGGGATATGTGGGTTGGAGACCCACCACCAAAGTGATGCTTGGAAGTAGCTCTGCCTCCCATGCACAAAAACATACACTGCTCGACAGAGGCCAAGCCATCATTGCGGATTTGGGTTCTGAGGTAGGAATTACAGTATGAGACCCTGATGGGCTTTAACTAACCCTCATCCTTACTATCCACTGTGCTGCCTTAGGGACCTTTGCAATCCAGTAAGACTAGGAGCGCTACACAGTTCCAACCCCTGACTTAAACGCAGGGCATTGGAGTTTATCGCATGGGAGGAATTTCTCTCAATTGCGAATGGAGCTAATTTGCAATTATGTGAATTTGCTAGTTTAGCGAATTTACGTGAAATCTGATTGATTTCGGAATGCATTCAGAATAACTTCCCATTTCCTGAAAATTACCCCCCATTGCCCAAAATTGCGTGAGATGCTCTTATACGCAATTACGTGAAACCCCATTATTGCGTTCGGAATGACTTCCCATTGCCCCAAATTGCGTGAGATACACTCATACGCAATTACGTGAAACCCCATGTTTGCGTTTGGATTGCCTTTGCATTATACCCCCAAATTCCATCGTACGATAAACTCCATCGGTTGCACTTTGGGCTGTGCGATATGGAGCCCTGGGGCCACATGCAGACCACCGCCAGGCTGTTTTAATGACCCTTGGCCCATCTGGACTTCCCTTTTTCCATATCAAAAAAGGACACATTTCCTCCCAGAAGAATAATGTGCATTTCATATAGGGTTACAGGCATTCCCTGAACCATTTCTCAAAACTGGAAGTGGGCTTACAATCACTTCTGGTTGGTTGGTTTTGGAAACTCACGTGGTACAGACAAACCACAGTCCAGGGCAGAAAATAATGGAAGTCAAGGTTGTTCTATTAATAAGGTCGCCAATGAATGCTGGAATTTTGTTTTTAAATGTGTGTGTTTTTTAAAGAAATAAAAACGATTTTAAAAACACTATAAATATGCAAATATAAACTTAAAAAAAACAATTAAACGATGCAAGCAAAAACATTACATTATTAAAATTTAAAATGTAAATCCTCTTTAAAACAAAACAGCATCCCCGTCATGCAAAAGCCTAGCGGCATAGAAACACCTTGAAATTTTAAGGAAAGGGGAACGGAAGGGAGGAGAGGATACTTACTCTTAGGACTTGCCGGACGTCGCGAGACCCAAACCCTGCCAAACAGTTCCAAGCAAACAGATTTCCATGGTGGGGGGGACGACAACAGGCTAACTTAACTCTCCATCTCCGACGCTGACAACTAACAGGCCTACCTAGGCTACTAAATACTCTCTGACGCAAAGGCCTCCGAGCTTTGGGCCTCCTGGCAGGTTAACCCATCACCCAGCCGGAGAGCACCGAAGAGCACCCGACGGCTGGAGCCCTACTTGTCTTGGTGGGGAAAGATCCCTGCCCTCCTGGCCAACTGGACAACCTCCAGTGGTGCATGGGTAACACAAGGTTGCATCACAATGGGGGCTTCAAGTTTCAAGATGTCCCAGGGCCTCAGGTCCACACACACACACCCCCCCTCATCACAGGGACTTTTGTCCGGGCAGGTAATATAAAATGATCTAGCGTCCTGGGGCTGCGTCCAATGCAGACCCTGGCCTGGAAGGAACCGGACGGCGATGTACGGACGTGGTGATGACGTGATGTCCTGAGGATGACGGAGGAGCAGGTGAAAAGCACGATGGAGGAGTTCCTCCTCTCCCATGGCTACCAGGTGGGCAAGACCATCGGAGAAGGGACGTACTCCAAGGTCAAGGAGGCCTTTTCGAAGAAACACCAACGGAAAGTGGCCGTGAAAATTATAGACAAAATGGGCGGACCGGAAGGTAAGATGGGGAGGGGGACCGTCAAGGACGAGACCTATGAGACTCAATGCGGCACCTGTCTAGGAGACAATGTCCAACCTGGAGTATGTTTCCAAGTGGTGGGATGTATGCGTGTGTGTTAGAGAGTTGAACTCTTCCGCTGCAGATGTTGTCGCTTTGGCAAATGCATGCCTTCGCTTGGAAAGGGCATGTGTTCTGGATTGCCTCCAAGGATGTTGTGTTGTGAACTGCATCCCTCCCTTTACAGGATCTGACCTTTCTGCAGCCATCTCCCCAGGACTGTTGTGGCTCGCTTGGTTTGCACAAGGGCAGGAGTCCCCAAACTGGGGTCCTGACACTTCCAAGGGGTGCGAGATGAAATTTCAGGGTGTGCAATGAAAAGTAGTTTATATCTCTCAGTATCAACTCACAAGTCATCACTCAGCGTGCCTTGAGAAGCGGCAGTATAGTGGCTGCGTTGCATAGATAGTAGTCTCAATGCTCATTTAATCAAAGGGAGAGAATTTTACAATTTACAGTAGTTCACTTTCTTTCCTGGTTAGAACCTAACTCATGGACTGAGTTAAAAGCTTATTTTTTAAAAAGTTCATTTGTTCACCTGCAGTATTGGATGTGGTTCGACTTGCGGTTTAAACATTAGAAATTAGGCTTCGTAAATTTGATACTCGTTTTGCCGGGACGCATTAACCAAACATTTCCTAGGAGTGCTGGGCTCCTTCCTGGTTTTGGAGTGGAGTGAAGGACTTTGATTTCTCTGCTAGAGAGCTCTGCTCCTCCAAGGTTTTGCACTTCAACGATGCATCCGGAGGTGCATTTAGCACCAGGTAGGGCTTCCACCTTTTGCAGACAGTGCTGATGGGCTGACAATATTAAAGGTTTTCTACTCAAAGACAGGCAGCTGCGGTGGGTCCAGAGTCATTTTTCTGCCTCTGAGACCCTGCATGGGGGCACCTAGGATACCCCCAAACTAAGGAGCCACTGGTTTGCTGCCAGTTTCAAAAACAGTTGTGTGTTGCATGCCTTCAAGCTGACTCCAACTTATGGTGACTATTGTAGGAGACCAGGCTGCTTCTCCCCCTTCTTGTCGTTCCACAGAAGGGAGACCCCCCTCACCATTTCGCCTCAAACTAATATGATTTTTTAAAAAATCAGATGCAGAATTCTGGCCCCTTTTTATTTGGGTGCTTTGAGGGAGGAATTTTAGGTACTCTGGACAACCACTGGAGGGTCTCCGGGCAGATAATTGTCCCTCGGATGTCCTGCAGTTGTCCACCCCTGCCTTCAAGCAATGGTAGTTTTCCAAGGACCAGAGAGGAGTTGCGTTTTACACCTTCTGATGCATCCATCCATTTTTTACTTTCAACTACATTTGGTCCTATTTAAATATTCCTATTCATTGAGTCTCGTTCTTTGGGAGGGAAATGGGATCTGAATCAAATCAAATGAGTGGGAGATGGAGACTCACAGTTCAGTGGGGCAGCTTAGCAACTCCGGGTGTTACTCGAACTTTACACGACAGCTATCCAAGGTGTTGAACCTGTTGAGGGAAGAGTAAGGCCCCACTAATAGCAATAGCAAGTACATTCCTATACCTCTTATCAGTGCACTTGAATCACTTCCTAAGCGGTTTACAAAGCGTAAGCGAATTGTCCCCAACAAGCTGGGGACCCGCTTTAGCCACCTTGGAAGGACGAAAGCCTGAGTTTAGCTTGAGCCCTTGGCTGGTATTGAACTCTCAACCTTTCGGTCTGTGAGTGGCTGCAGTACAGGTATGTAACCACTGTGCATTAATGCATTTAACCACTGCACATTAATGCAGTGTCCAAAGTGCTGAAGCTACTTTAGGGCTTGTTGAATGAGGTGCCCGTGGTGCTGAGGCTATCGGAGGTTGCCGTTGTGTGCCTTCAAGTTGTTTCCAACTTATGGCAACCCTATCCCAGGGTTTTCTTGGCCAGATTTGTTCAGAGGAGGTTGCCTTTGCTTTCCTCTGAGGATGAGATTGTGTGACTTGCCCAAGTCCATCCAGTGGTTTTTCATGGTCCAGCAGTGATCCAAACCCTGGCCTCCAGAATCATTGTCCAACGTTCAAACCATTTCACCATACCAGCTCACATTTTGGATAGTTGGGCTCAATGAATGAGCTACCCTAGGTGCTGGATTTATTTTTGAAAGGGGGTAAAGCTGAATTAAAGCTCAGACTAAAATCTAAAGATATGAGCGTTGGACTATGACTCTGGAGATCAGGGTTCAATTGCCTGCTTAGCCATGGAAATTCACACACTCTCAGCCCCAGAAAACCCTGTGGTCAGTTTGGCTTAGGGTCATCATAAGTCAGAAATGACTTGAAGGCATATAGCAACAACTTGCACTGCATGAGAGCCACCACTTGCCCCTGGAGTAAGTTATTGAGCATCTCGGCTAACTCCGGTCTTCTCCTTCTCAGAGTTTATTGAGAGATTCCTGCCCAGGGAACTCCAGATTGTCAAGCGCCTGGACCACAAGAACATCATCCGGGTGTACGAGATGCTGGAGTCGACGGACGGGAAGATCTACCTGGTGATGGAGTTGGCCGAGGATGGCGACGTCTTTGACTGCGTCCTGCAAGGAGGGCCGCTGCCCGAGAGCCGCGCCAAAGCCCTCTTTCACCAGCTGGTGGAGGCCATCCGCTACTGCCACGGATGTGGGGTAGCGCACCGCGACCTGAAATGCGAGAATGCCCTGTTGCAGGGCTTCAACCTGAAACTGACCGACTTTGGCTTTGCAAAGCTGCTCCCCAAAAACCGGAAGGAGCTGAGCCAGACTTTTTGCGGAAGCACAGCCTACGCCGCCCCCGAAGTGTTGCAAGGGGTGCCCCACGACAGCCGGAAGGGGGACATTTGGAGCATGGGCGTGGTGCTGTACGTCATGCTCTGCGCCAACCTGCCTTTCGACGACACGGACATTCCCAAGATGCTCTGCCACCAACAGAAAGGGGTCTCCATCCCGGGCCACTTGGGGATTTCCGAGGAATGCCAAGACCTTCTCAAAAGCCTGTTGGAGCCGGACATGATCCTCAGGCCTTCCATCGAAGAAGTGAGTTGGCACCCGTGGCTGGCCAACTCCTGAGGGAAAAGGACCATGGCAAAACCCCTCCCCTAATAAAAAAGGGGACAGGCTGTTTCCAAAATGCTCACATATATTTTAATGGGATGCTCCGTTTCTGGTCTCTCCTTGCACCCATCTTGCCATGCGTCCGAGGGCTGGGGGGGCTGGAAGGAACACTCCACGGGCATTTTGCACATTCTCTGGGGAGTTCACAGTCGGCTTGGATTGCAGGAAGCTAAGTATTTTGAAATAACACCAAGTCTGAAAAGAAAAGTTTGGTTCTCCTTGCCACACTTTCACGCCTTCTTCCCACATGCAGCTGTATTTAAGGAACAGTCCAAAAGAATTCAAAGAAGGCTTGCACAGTCAAAGTGCCAAGCTTTCCCTTGCTTTGTCTTAATTTTTTTAACAGGTGCTCCACTTGACACCTTGCTCTCTTCACCTTTCCAAAAACACCGTCAGATTATATTAAATTGACTTTATACCAAGTCAGATTATTGATCTGTCTGGTCCACATGGCCTACTCCAAACACAAACAGGACACCAGTGAGTAAACCCTCCAGAAGTTTTTCAACCGCAGCCTCCATAATCCATCTACCCTGGCTCCACTGGTGAGGGCCAAGGCTCTTGGGAGCTGTAGGCCATGAAAACCTGGAGCAACAGGATTACTCAACCCCCCCATAGGCTCTCAAGTGAGGTCTTTCCAAACCCTGCAGCATTGAAGCCTTTTAAATGATGGCAACTGAAGTGGAACCTGGAGCGTCAGGAATGTAAAGAGTAGCTTCTCTGACTGATGGTGCCACCCTCCATCACTGAGAGATGCACTGCATGAGTCCCTGTGATGGCTCTGGCTACCAGCAAAGAGCACTCCCATGCAAGTAAAGGGAAGGAGTGAACTCCTAGAGACCTGGTAGCCACAAGGCAAGTGCTGGCTGAGAACCAGGTAAAGGAAGGAGCAACTAAGGTAGCCAGATGGGACTCCATTGCTACCTTACCACCTCCTCCTCTACCTTTGGCCTTGCCCTCCACTGGGCAGCACAGCTCTTCTCTCTCCCCACCCATGATACCCACCAAGCCAACTCCAGCACTAGGACTACTAGGATAGGTATTTGTACAACAGCATCCTGGGGTGGGGACAGGTCGAGAGTCACGAGACAGACGCCAGCGGATCATTTCTGCAGAACTCCTTTAATCGCTGTTAATGGCAAGTCTGTAAAAGGTTCGAGAAAGTCATCATTACAAAACTAACAGCTGTTAAGAGTCACTTATTCGCCCCAGCTTCAAAAACAGTCCAGGGAGATGCAGTATAATTTAAAAATGAAAGAATATTGCACAACCAAGAGAAGAAAGGGAAGGGGGGATATTATCTAAGGAGGATTACAATGAAATAAAAGCCCCCAGGATCCTTCCCAATCTCAGGGAGGGTCTGTGATCCCTTTCCTGGGGAGCCACCACCTTGAGAAGGAATGTGGCTGTAGGCCACCAAGTCCAGTCCCATCCTGGTCACCACCAGATACACAAGGCCTTCGCTATAGCTGTTTGGGGCTGCTGCTGTTTCTCCCAAGTCTGGTTCTGAGGCCTCATGCACATCAGTCTGTTTATCCTCATAACCTCAAACACTAGGATCTCCTGCTGGATCCTCTTAGACCCAGGCTTTAAACAGGGGAAGGGAAACACCTGGAACACAGCTTGCTTTGTGATCTCTCTCTTGCTGGTCCAGGAGAAGGTTCTGTGGGCCCTTGTGTAGGTCACCACAACAGAGCCGAAGACCAGCTTTCCCAGGAACGTGGTGGAGCTGGTGCCTCCTGGATGTTTTAAGCCCAGTTGTGAACTGCAAGAGGCCACTGTGCACTTAACACACCTTTCTACCCTCTCCACATTGACTCTGGCTGCTCACAGGAATGTAAGAAACTGCCTTCTACAAGGGCAGGCTAGTTGTCCATTTAGTTAAGTATTTTGGGAACTCTTCCAACAGTCAGAGAGACAAGGGGTCAGGTCTGTTTTCTGCTGCCCCACAGATCAGGACTAGGTTCAGTGGTTTGAAGTTACAGGAGAGTAGATTTCGGTTGAACCATCAGAAGAAACGTCTTGATGGTAAGAGAGGTTCGGCAATGGAACCAGCTGCCAAGAGCAGTGGCAGGGTCTCATTCTCTGGACATCTTCAAAAAGATGTTGGATAGCTCCCTGCCGGGGATGCTCTGGCTGGGAATTCTGCACTGATCCGGGGGTTGGACTCCATGGCCCTTGAGGCCCTTTCCAACTTCATAATCTAGGCATCCACAGTCCGAGGTATAGAAGGGCCTTTCCTATTACCTGTTACATGATCTGTCTTTAAACTGGGCAGATAAGAGGTGGAGGTGGTAGGGAGTGAACCCAGAGGCCTCCCGATCTCCAGGTCACAAGCTAAACAAATCATAAAACCCACAGACTGGCACAGCCTATACCGCATGCTATAGCTCAAATTACTTAAAGACCTAGAAATTCCATTTCCATTGAATTAATCTGCTTTTAGAGCTGATTCCCATGTTAGGTGAATTATTGTTTTATGGCCCACTTCCTACAGAAGCCTAAAATGAACTCTCCACATGCTTGAGAGCCTCCAGGTGACTGTCGTATCTGTTGATCCTGACAACGGCTACGATTGCTCATGGACAACTTTGTGCCAGCCATTGTCTAGTGCTTCTACTCATGCCTGCTCTCCTTTGGGCAACACTTGGCTGCTTCTTGCAGAGAAGAATTAAAGTAGCAGCAATGATCTCCTTATTCCTCTCTGGTAGGAACCTGCACCAAGTCAGGAAAGGCAAGCGCCTTGCATCATCAGGAAGGAGTGCGAGCACGTCTTCTGCTAGTACAACAGGTAGCAGAGAGATGCTGCACTTTTATGGATTTAAATCAGCTCCTATTCATTTCAACAGGGCACATAACTCATCCCAGGATTAATAAGCCTGCAGTTTGGACCCATTTTGGAAAAGCAGCATTACAGCTACTCAGATCATAGGCCAGAGCTGCTATAGCAATTACACATGCTTCAGCTCAGCTGCACCGTGGCATGGCCACATCTCGAGAGGGAGGCAAAAGGAAAAAAGGGAAATGCGCTCACCTTAAAAAGGGATGACACTCATTAAAAAAAAATCCTTAAACAATAGGCCAAGATGCAGACTCTCAGACAGTTTCAATGAGATGTTTGACAGATGCTATTAGCACAAGGGAACAGATATGGGGCACAAGGCTTTGGCAAATGCTGATCCTTGAAGGCAGACAGATGCTAGTGGCCTTCTGTGGAGGGGAACTAGTGCCACAGAATGGCTGCCCCACAGAAGCTGCAATCCACAAGCAGCCCTTTTGAAAGAGGCCTCCTCCAAAGACTTCTGGCGCAACCCAAGAGGAACATCTCCTGCACAAGCCCTCATTTAGTGGAACAGAGCTCGTGTGGGAAACGCTCCCACCATGGGGCGGCATGCTTAAGAAAGGATTCAGCAAAAGAACTTTTTAAAAGTGCTTCAAGTCCCTGGAGAGCAGAGAATGGGGGCAGCTTAGGTAGGATGGGTGGGTGGACTGTTCAAACTTTGCGAGACTTTGGGGTCCAGTCACGTAGTGTGGAGGTCTTGGGGAGTGGAGGAGACCAGGAAAGGCTGCCAGACACCGTACTAGAGGCTCTCTCCTTAGGATCGGCATTCCCCATAATAGGCAGAGAGGGCCTGGCTCTGGGAATCACTAGAAGCTCACCGAGTTTCATGAAAGAGTCACACAGAAGGCAGCACAGCTAGCAAGCCGCCAGTTCAGACAGCAGCAGGCAGGGTAAGCCTAACTATTCTGTAAAGTCCAGTCAAATCCAGGGACAGCTGCTTCCACACTTCAATCCAAACCACCACCAACTGAAATCCATCTCAAGGTTTAAAAGGAGAGATGGAGAGAGAGAGGGAAGGGGAACAAAGAGGAGTAAGAGAAATCCACACAGGAGCAGCAGCTCTGAAAGAATTATTAGTCCGAGGGATTGGGGTGGGGGGTGGGGGGAATGGGCATTGGTTCTAAGGGAAAGATGCAGCTGAGGCCAGGTCTCTTCCCCGCCTACCGTTGCGCCTCAGCCCCCCACGTGAGATACCGGCTACCATCAGGATCCGAGCGTTGTGGTCCAAGTTTTCCCAGAAGGATGTGAGCAGAGATGAGATGCAGCCAGCCCAGAACACACACGTACACAGGGAAAAAGGAACCGGTTGCTCTGTGATTTAATTCACATTGGATGGTGTGGAGGGGGTGTGAGGGGCGCCGAGGAAAGAGGCTGGGATGCGTTGTGTGGGAAGCGACGGCCTGGCTGTTATTCCCAGTCTTCCCACTCTTCGTCATCCAGCTGTGAGGAGTGAGTGGAGAAAGAAAGAGAGAGAAAATATTAAGTTACTTTTAGTTACACTATTTAAAAGAGGCACTTTCAGGAGCTGTGCTCCAAACTCAGTTCCTCCTCAGTCAACTGATTCACTTTACTATTGCAACCAGGATCCAAGTATTTGTCTTTGAAAACATTCATTTTATCTACATTCTGGGATTTTTAGGTCCCAGGTTTAGACATGTGGTTCAAACTACCGGGGGATGCAAGTTCCATATGTAAGGAAGGACTATTGACTGGATTTTAGTTGTCTGAAAACAGCTTATTAACCATTTAACAACTCGGTTTTAATACACTTGCATACCACCAAAGGTTTAGTACCTATTCATAACTGAAAATACAGAATAAATTAAAATCAAATGCCCAAAAGCAACAGCCACTGTTAAAAATAAATACGGTATTTTTCTTGCCCACTATATTCAAAGTAATAAAGGGGTTACTAAAATCAGGTTTCCAAAGCAAAACATTGTGTTGTAAATGTTCAGATTCACCACTAAAAAAACAAAAACCCTGCCTTCCTTAGTAAATCACCTGAAGCTTATAATTTATTAATTTGGTTGTTAAATTGATTCCAAACTTCCAAAGCAAGCCTGCAATGGATTGAGAATGCAAACCTGGAACAAAGAAGTGAAAAAAATCATTTCACGCTTCCAAACACATTTTGGACCTTCTCTTTTCAACAGGTTCTTCCTAAGGTTTAGGTGGAATCTCTTTTCCTTTAATCTGAATACATTTGCTTTTGCCTTTATCTTGGGAGCAGCAGTAAAGAAAGGTTTGCTCGATTTTCCACACTGGTTTTGGTGTCTTTCATAAAGGCTTAATAAAACAAGAAGCTGAGGGAAGGTCTGTCCTCTTTTAGCTACGTTGTGTCCTACAAGGACTTACCTCCCCGGAGACGTCCACCTTGGAGAGGGCCAGCTGCACCTCCTCTTCAGTCATGTCCAGGTCAAAGTCCTTCTCCCAGTCCTCGCTGACGTCTGTGCTCGAGCCTGAAAGAGGGAGAACAACAATGCAGGGCTCCCCTTCTCAAAGCTTTCCAGAGGCTGCTGCGGAATTCACAGCCAGAGCTCCAGTGCTTTAGCAACTGTATTATTTATTATTTACGATATTTATATCCCACCCTTCAGCCCTAAAGGCTCTCAGAGCGGCTTACAATTATTATTAACAACTGCTGCTGTCGTGTGCCTTCGAGTTGTTTCTAACTTATAGAGTCCCTAAGGTGGACCTATTAGGGGATTTTCTTGGCAGGGTTTGTTCAGAAGGGGTTTGCTCTTGCCTTCTTCCGAGGATGAGAGAACGCGATTCGCCCAAGCTCACCCAGCTGGTTTTCATGGCTGAGCATTCAAACCCTGGTCTCTAGAGTTGTAGTCCAAGGCTCAACTACACCACACTGAGTCTCCCCTCACTAGAGCAGACTTGTTGTCTAGCTGCCTTATATCTCAATGTTGGGAATAAAGAGAAATGCAAATAAAATCAAACAGGACTTTCCCATTCTCCCACCCACCCACCCCCCAGGCACAGAAGGCCAGACTGGCACAGGTGTGTATCTATGGTCTGGCCAATCGTACTGTTTCCAAACCACCCACCTTTCTTCCCATTGTTGGAGGGAGTGGACTTCCCACTGTCCGAGTTGAGCTCAAAGAGTCGCAGATCCATTGGCCCATCCTCTCGAGGACCTTCTGTCCGGCTTGCCTGTTTGCCTTCCGCTGCCTCCTTGGTCTGATGCTCTGGCGAAGGCTTCCCCTCCTGAGGCACAGAGGGAGGTTGCATGGGCTCGGCTGGCTTGGGCAGCGGGGCTTGCTGTTCGGTAGTGGCTTCTTGCAGCCTCAAGGAGAGGTCCCCTGCCCCGGAGAGCTGGACTCCAGTCTGTAAAGGTACGATGGGCACCGCAGCAGCTGGGTTTGTGATCTGAGTCATGAAGGATATGCTCTCGCTGCTTTCTGATGGGGTGGCCTCGGCTGGGGTGGGGCTGAGCGTGGCCCAGCTTTCCGCAGACGCCTCCAGGGTTGGCATCGCCACTGCAGTGGCAGCGGTGGCAGGAGGCAGCTTCACTTCTGGGGTAGACTGCAAGTGGATGTGGGGATGGGGAGACGATGAGCCGACAAACTCCTCTGATGCACGAGAGGGAAAAGACAAAAGGTGTTGCGCTAATGATATTAATAAACAGGCAACATTCTTCCCCCACCCAATACAAAAAGTTCAGATACAAAAAAAAAAAAAAAAAAATTCTGCAAGCATTAGAAAGCTACTGACTCCCTTCAGAGATTTCCCTATTCTTCAGCACATTGCTTTTTACACTTATGTCACCAGAGTGCTCTTTTATGTGTGATGTCTGAGCACAAAAGGACTGGGAAATATGCAGTAACATGAGATGCCGTACACAGTCTCACTGAAAATTCTTCCTGCTACATTAGTTTTTAGAAATAATGCGGGAGAAGTAAATATAAAAACGCCCTGATCTAAATATTTTATTGATCATCCAGAACAAACGTATACCACAATGAATTTTTCAGTTTTTCCAAGGGGGGGGGGGAATGGTCTTGGGGAAAAAACAAGAAAATACCTTTTTGTTCAGAATTTTTCTAATCATCTGAGGCCTTGCTCTGAGTGCCTCCCTTAAGGTGAGGCAGTTAATTGGAGGCAAGGGTCTGTTCTGCCCTGACACCCCCCAATGTTGATAGATCCATAAGGGCCTGCAGAACCCATAGAGATGTGTTGTTTTCAGGAAGTGGTTGTAGCTCACTTACCTTCTTCTTCCTCCCAGCCAGGCTCCTCTGAGTGAACGCTCTGCTCTGCTCGCTGTTTGAGGGCCTCTCTCCTGACCTCCTCCTGGGGTAGAAAGGAATTTGCATGAGTGTCAGAAGCTGCTCTGTTAATTTCTCTTTTGACTGGGGAAAGAATCATAGAATCATAGAAATTTAGAGTTGGAAGAGACCCCAAGGGCCATCCAGTCCAACCCCCTTCTGCCGTGCAGGAACTCCCAATCAAAGCATTTCCGACAGATGGCCATCCAGCCTCTGCTTAAAGACCTCCAAGGAAGGAGACTCCACCACCCTCCGAGGAAGGAGTGTGTTCCACTGTCGAACAGCCCATACTGTCAGGAAGTTCCTCCTAATGTTGAGGTGGAATCTTTTTTCCTGCAGTTTGCATCCATTGTTCCGAGTCCTGTTCTCTGGAGCAGCAGAAAACAAGCTTGCTCCCTCCTCAATGTGACATCCCTTCAAGCATTTAAACAGGGCTATCATATCACCTCTTAACCTTCTCTTCTCCAGGCTAAACATCCCCAGCTCCCTAAGGCGTTCTTCATAGGGCAAGGTTTCCAGACCCTTCACCATTTTAGTTGCCCTCCTTTGGGCATGCTCTAGTTTCTCCACATGTGTCTTCCTTGCAAGGCTATTCCCCTGAGTGGAGTCTGAGACCAAGACGCATGGCTGAATTCTCCTAAGTGAGGAAAGCCCTCTGCCCGTGTTAGCTAAGAAGCCAGAAGGCACAGCTGCTGTATCACTCTCACTCTTGAAGGGCCTCTGCAAACTCACCTGCTCCAGCTGATGGACCTTATAAAAGTAGCGCTGCCAGAACTCTGAGTGGGACACAGCCACTGGAACCTGGGATCATGAGAAAGGAATGTAAGAACAGGGGGTCATGGGCAGAGCAGATTCTTAACACAGATTCAGGTAGGGAAAGGGCACAGGATTCCTGCCACCCTGACAGGTTCATCTGATCAAAATGCATGAGGTGTCTGTGCATCATAAACAAAAACAAACAAAACAGCTTCATTTATATACCGCTTCATACCGCCTAAGGAGTGTCTAAGCGGTTTACAACTGTAAGCTACTTGCCCCCAACAATCTGGGGACTCATTTTAGCGACCTCGGAAGGATGCAAGCCTGCGTCGAGCTTGAGCCCTTTTGCTGGTCTTGAACTCGCCACCTTATGGTTTTGAGTGAGCGGCTGCTGTACAGGCATTGAACCACTGCGCCACCACTCATTTGGGGGGGGGGGGGAGGTAGCCATTTTGTCCTACTGGCTATGTAACATGGCCCTGTGAGCATGCGTGAGTGAGTGCACATGTGTGGACACACACAGGGCTACACCGCCACACAACTGCTTCCAAGCTCTTAGGGGCAAGCAGGAACAATCACTTTGAAATGAAAAATCTGTGCATGTGATGAGCTATTTTTAGGCCAAAACACTTAAGCCTTAGGGACCATGAAGAGGGTGGAGGTGAATAACCTCAGCAGGACCAAGTGCTCCAAAAATTCTTAAGAGTAGAAAGCCTCCAGATTAGAGGTCTGCTCCACAGAATCTATTACTTCCTTGAAAGGATGTGGAGCGTTCTGTCTCCCGTTGACGAAAACATTGCATAGGTTGCAGTGGAGTCCTGGTTATCCCACATTCTAAACATACACCAAATTAGTAATCATGTCTCTTCCTTCCAAAGAGAGAATGGCATCCTCCTATGGAGAGTGTTCTGAAGTGACTAACCCAGAGTAACTGGCTTGAGGGGAAAAAAAAGACCACAGAGATCAAGGGACTAACCCCGCTTACCATCTTGGAATAGAGGGAACGGATGGAAGGGCTGTTCACCAGCAAGTCTGAGATCTCCGCCTTCTTCTCCTCCAGGCTGAAGTGTGAAAGCCAGGTCTCAAAGAGCTGAGAAGGTCCTGCGAAGGAAGAGATGGAGAAGACAGAAATAAGACCATCAAACCACAAGGGATAGGAAACAAACAGCCAGCACGAGCTTGGAAAATAGGCAAGAACACAACAAAAGCAGTCAGGGTAGTCCAAAGCAGACTTACAGTCACCCACAGTGGTGGCAAAAATTATGAAGCCACTTGAAAGGTGATACTAGCTTCAAATCTGAACATCTGAGCATGCTTGGTTGCTGCTGTCTCAGAAAACAGGATCCAAAACAATGGAGGCAAAGGAAAAGAAAGGAGATTCCAACCCAGCATCAGGAAGAAAAGCCTGACGCTGCTCAGCAGCGGAACAGTGTGCTTCAGAAGACAGTGAACTCTCCTTCATTGGATAGACACTGGCCAGGGATGATTTGGGCGAGGATTACTTCATAGTCAGGGATTAGACTCCATAACCTCCAACAGTAACATGTTACAATTCTATGTTATGTTCATTTGCTTTTCTGCAAAGTCTGCTCTGTTCTCTGTGATTAGACTGGATTCCTGCCAGAGTCCTGGCTGCAAGATAAAGCTGCACTGACAATGTAAATAAAGCAACATGCTCTTTTTAGAGATAAAAGTATAGCCTGCTTAACTGTAGAGTGATGGCCTTTGATGGCAGGAATGTAAGCAGCTCAGGCCAATGATTCAAGAGGTTTGTTATCTGGGTGAGGCCTGATCAACACAGGCCTCAAACAATTTGATCATCCTGGCTACAACGTACCTGCTGCATCAAAGGGAGCTTGGTAAATTCTACCAATTCAGTGGGTCTAGTCTAGTTAAGACTAACAACTGGTTTTAGGCCTCAGAGTCGTACTGACCAGTGCTCAAATTAAGGAAAAAATAGGGCCCCTTATTGAAATTGTTATGCTTTGACCTCCCTCACACTTTAGTCAAATCGTGGTCCCCTAAGAGTTAATAATTGAGAAGACCACCACAAATCCACCGAGTAGGATCCTCCACTCTGTCCCTCACCCCTATAATTCAATCCCTGTCTCTATGGGTTAAACAGTTGTTGAGAGATAGAAGCCCCATAAACTGGTTTTTTTTTTTTTAAAAAAAAAAAGCCTTGTAAGCTGATAGATATCACCAAACATTTCAATAGTGAATTACTGTCAGTCATCTATACAGTAGAGGGAATAATAAAAACAATTTTTTATCTTAAATGTATCATCAATCAGGTTGGGTTACCCTGAGTTTAGCATCAGAACTCTTGCATCTAGTTCCTTCCTCCCAAAATTCTCCTCCTCGACTTCATGGAAGTATTAACTAGAGTCATGTTACAATCCTGGCATCTTTTGGGGGGGGGGATGTCTTTTTATAACAAAAAGTTTAAAACTCTTTATACTTTCTTAATAAAAAAAATAATCAAGTCCCAAGAAATTCCACTAAAGCAACTGGGGAGAATGGAGGAAGAAGTCGGGTAAAATGGATGTTTTGATGGGATCTGGCCTGGCTGACTCTTGAAATCCTACCCTGTTCATACACTGCCTCCTCCAAGCTTAGAGTCAAATAGCCCAAGAACAGGTTTAACAGGCAGGTATCCAACAGCAGGCTTCCCACACACATGTTCACAGTTCCTGCCCTGCTTTAAGCTACATTACAGAAAAGTGAATTCAAGGTAGTTGAGCTGGAGGAGTCCTGTTTCTTCGCTCAGGCTTCTCTGGCTTCCACCCACATCTGCAGTCCTGGCTCCATCTTAGCCTTTTGGCACCCTGGCACACTGCACCCCACCTCTTCTGGCCTTGAAAGATCAGCGCCTCTTTCTCAGCCGTGTAAGAATTGAAAGCAGGGACAAGACTAGGCAGACCACTTCTTTAGGCCTTGGAAGAACCAGGAGAGCAAGCCAGGAGAAGCTTTGCCATAAACTCCCCAGCTGGGCAGAGTGCTGTGATGGCAGGAGATATAGGCCAGCAGATTGGGGAGGAAGAAGAGAGAGGGAAAGGCTGGAGGGAGATGGAAGAAAGAGGAGGAGGAGGAGCAGCACAAATGAAACTCGGCTCTTACTTGAGACAATCTGTTCATATTCCTGTGGGCCTTTTCCAATTCACAGCTTGCCGAAGGCCACCCAGGATGCTTCATTGCTGAGAGCCGTTTCCAAACCCGGACCTGCCCTGCCCTGCCCTGCTCCACACCACATATGAATCCACAACCCATCACTCCACCTGCTTTTGGCCATGCCCCTAAAGCCCAGAAGGCTAGATACCAACTTTCTCTAGCTCCAGGGTGAGCAACTGTGGGATGCATGGGGCACACTCCCAAGACACTTTGGAGGGTCACACCTCTCTGCCTAGGTTTTCTTTAAAATGGGTCCAAAAAGCCCTGAACACCCTCTAGATGAGGTGGAGGGCCTTTTGCTGTGTTTTTGGACAATCTCCAGGTCATTTTTAAGAAACAAGAAGCAAGCAGAAAAAGGAAAAGGCCTCTCCTGAGCCTTAAATGGGCTGGAGAGGCCAAAACATGGTGCAAATGTTCTCAACCTCCCTAGCAGGCATTTAGTGGCTTTTTAAAAAACCCTGAGGGGGTGCTCTGGGAACCACAAAAATGGCTCTGGGGCTCACGCTCTGCCCACATCTGTGCTGCCAAAGGCATTCACTGCAAAAATATAAAAGGCTTGGCTTTGTGAGGGCAAACTGTTCACGGTGGGCTGCAGTTACTAATATGCAGATGGTTCATTCCCTTCCCCAAAGGCCTTAGTTCCTCACATGTCTCCAGCTGACTCTGCTTACCATCAGGTTCATTGCAATAGGTGGCTGGGTCTGACTGAAGGCTGTATAGCCGAGCCTGGAAGACAAGAGACAAGGGGAAGTATGTGAGCACAAGATGATGACAGCAGATAGAAAGGCAACGGTTTAGGAGAGGGGACAGGACAAGAGGTTGAAGGTAGCACCTTGGCACTGTCGTACAATTCCGTCGTCCCTGAAGGGGTGGCCATCAGCGTTATGACATCACAGTCGATGGTCTTATCTGGCGAAGGTGCAAATGTGTCTGAGATGACACCCAGGAAGTTGGAGAGCCCTTTCCTCACCTTTTCGGTGGCACCTGAGGAGCTCTCCGTCTTCTCAAAAACATAAAGAAGTCAGAGTCAGAACAGGCAGAGAAGGAACCAGACATCCCACCCCCCCAAATCTAGCATGCTGTACCAAAGCAGCAAAAAATTAAAATATTAGGGGAGGAGGGAAAGGAAAACCATTGAGGTTTTTAATGCCTGCTGTGCCTTCCCTGCCACCCTGGACCCGCTTCTGAGCACACTCACAGCCAGTTTCTCCTTGACCACGCTGGCAGTGGCAGCAATGGTGCAGGCTGTGTCATGTTGGACCACTTGTGTAAACTCTGTCAGGTCTCGCTTCATGAACTCCAAGGCCTCTGTGGACTGCAGCAAAGGGAGAGGAGAAAACGCTCGTTGTTAGGGTTGAGGACACTGGGATTCCTGTGTCCTCGATCTCAGCCAAATGCACTTGTGAACCCAGGACAGGGTGGAGTGGAGCTCAGACAACGCTGGCGCCAAAGGCTTTTATTGCTCCATATTGAGTGTGGCCATCAAGATGGCCCAATAGAAGGCTTACATCAAGAACAAACAGCCTCAGTCACCTGAAGACTTCTGCATGTGTCACTACATTCAAAAGTGATAACCCAACTCTTAGAGGAGAACAGAAACACAAACTCTACCCCAGAGCAAGAAACTGCCAATAACAGGTGCAAGAAATGTGTGAAACGCAAACCCTATTTGCCAGTTCTGCGCCCAAACTTCCCACATTGAGTAGAAACAAATTCCTCATCTAGTCAGCTGAATGTGTTTAGGAACTCCTTTCAGTCCTTCTTACTAAAAATCAGGGCATTGGGGGTTGAGGTAGACCTGCTTCCTTGGAGGTCTTCCTTGGGGTGTTGCGGGTGAAGCCAATAGAGACTCTGGAGGTAAAGTTTGTGTTTCTTTTCTCCTATAGCAGTTGAGATCTGTAATGCTTCCACAAGACTATGGTGGGCCTTTGTTCTGTTCAAGCCCTGGGCTCAAGAGTTGCCTTGCTGGAAGACAGTGGACCCAACTGTGTGTGTGTGTGTAGTGCTAAAAATATTGATGCATTTCTTTCAGCTGCAGCCGTAAGTGTTTTGCTACGGAAGCGTAATCCCACACACATTAACTCTGAAAAAACAACATTACTGCTTGTCGTTTATATAAACGCTTTCGACCCTCAGCAATAGGTAGCTAGTATTGGTTGACTAGCTAGACTTCACGTGTAACAAAATGTATAGTACTCCAAAATACCTACCAGTTAAAGAACAAGCTTCACTGGACACAATGGGGATTTAATTTAAATCGACATGCAAGCTTGCACTATGGTTGCACCAATGCAGTGCTCAAGCATTACCTTCCTTGTTTGCATAACAAGTCTGTGGAGGTATGACTCACTTACTCAAGTCGTCTCTCTGTACATCTCATTTCCCTTGCTATTAAACTTTGTTGTTGTTGTTGTTGCTGTGTGCCTTCAAGTCATTTCCGACTTATGGCAACCCTATCACGGGGTTTTCTTAGCAAGATTTTTTTCAGAGGAAGTTGGCCATTGCCTTCCCCTGGGCTTAGGGCACGCGACTTGCCCAAAGTCAACCAAGGTGGGTTTCATGGCTGAGTGGGGAACTGAACCCTGGTCTCCAGAGTCATAGTTTAACACTCAAACCACTAGGCCACATTGTCCCCTTGCTATTAAATTGCCTCTATTCTAATAGCAGGGGAAGTGAGATGTGAAGACAGATGAATTAGGTGAGCTCACAAATGAGCAAGAATCTGAAGTGGCATCTAGGTTTAAGGGGAGGGGGAGGCAAGGACAAGTCGATAGCATTTGCCATTAAACCCCACTGCCAAAGCACATACATAGAGAAGAGCCTGCTAGTAAAAACAGTTTTACTAACCAGGAATACAAGACCTGGAAAACAATGCTTTCAGCTCATTTCAGGAGAGGGCCCAGAAAGTGAGGGCCAACCACATTCCAAAGCAAGATGCCTCCAAGAGAAGACTCTCATTTGGAAGCAATTTGCTCAAAGAGCTGGGAGGTCCACACAATTTGCTATGGCCGAGCTGTGGTTTTTTGGCAAACGACTCCCTGATAGATAAAAGGGATAAAAAGGCAAGCGTCTTACCCACCTTCTCTTTGACAGATTGAAGGCTTTGCTGTAGCCAGCTCCTCCACCAGCCTCCATCTTCCCTGTTACAGGACAAACACATGAAGCTGAAAGTGGGAATTTTACACCATAAAACTTGAGCCAAGGAGAACGTTATGAACATCTACGTAGTGCAACAAGTCCTCTAAAACGGCGGATCCTGCTTCTGGGGAACATTTGCAAAATCCTTTCCCGTAGCCTGATTCAAGAACTCTCCTTTCAACCCCAAATGCAGAAGGACCTTGGAGTCAAGACTGCACTTGTGTCCTCGATTCCTCTATTTCCGTTGGAAGTAGAACAATTTAAATTCCCAGGCATCAGAAAACACACTTTTCGGGACGTTTTCGAGGATCGCTGCAAGGCGAGAGATAATAACACGGTACCTCCTTTCCCTCTTGAATTTCTACTGTTTATTCCCGCTTTCTCTCTTCTACAACGCTCCCATTTCCTCCCCAAATAATAATAATATTTTTTTATTTATACCCCGCTCTTCAGCCAAGGCTATCAGAGCGGCTTACAATTTGTTATTATTATAATAATAATAATATAAAGGAAGAAGGGAACTATTTCTACACTAAAATCTTTATCCTCACACTTGGACAGAAAATGGAATAAGTGTAATTTGACTAAGCAGAACTTGCCTCTACCTGAATATGGCTAGAATCGCAACTGAACAAAAAGCTATAAAACAGCAAAATACAAGTATATGTATGAATGGACCTTGTTAATCCTACCTATGTTAGGTTCAGCTCTGGGTAGGACTAATATTTGATTTAGCTCTACATAAATGCGCCCATGTTACAATACATGTACAGAATGAGTTGCGACGGGCGTCAAAACTTTAAAACGCAAACCCAAGCCCTTCTATAGTATTGTCAATAGTTAATAACAGAAGAACCAGTCTTGCTCCTAAAAGCACGCAGCCTCGGAGGCATGTAAGATTATGACAGCATCCGTGACCCATACTTAACTCATATAATTTAGTTGGGATGCCGGCCAAAAAAACCTAGTTTCCTGGCTCCATCTTCCCTCTGCCAGCCAACATATGGCACACATCTGATAGCTAGGTATTCTAGATCCTTCTTGCTTGTAAGAAACCGTCTATTATTTAGCAATGGTTGGCGTTACTTGGCAAGGATTTTGCAAATTGTTTTAAACGGATCCCATCAGGAGGGGTTGCTGCCATGGCAAACTGTTAATAGTTCCATTTGCAACCCAATGTGGGTTCAACAGACAAACATATAGAACAACCTCTTGGAGCAAAAAATTGAGACATATGCACACAGAGAGAAATTGCCAAAGACATCAGCAGCCAAGGATAATTTAGCCGGAGACTGAGAATTCAGAGACA